>QLPG01016108.1:0-10128 GCA_003314385.1 Gomphus sp. MG54 | reverse complement strand
CAGTGCTTGACTGAAGTGTTATATCTTTAACACCAAGGTCTTGTCCAGGTTCCAAAACAAAAGGACCGGTGCACGTAGGCTTTTAGGTATTCATTACCTAGAGCAACTCTACAGCGGGACTATTAGTGAGGCCAAAGAACATGACAAGGGGCTCGAATAGTCCCCGGTTCATGCGGAACCCCGCCTTTCACTTGTCTCCCTCCTTAGTCCATACATTATTAAACCCCCATCGCACATCCAACTTGGTAAAGTACTTGGCTCCTCGAAGTTGCACAATGAGCTCCGAGATAATGGGAAGGGGGTACCGGTTCTTCACTGTCATCGCATTGAGTACCCGATAATCCTGGACCAGTGGGAGGGAGCCATCTTTGTTCTTGATGAAGAACATGGGGCTTCCCATGGGGGATTTCGAGGGACAGATGCGTCCCGTGTGCAGGTTCTCCCATAAGAACTTGTCCAGTTCTCGCTGTTCGCTCGGAGAGAGAGGGTACACCTTACAGGCCAAGAGTTTCGCTCCAGGCTCTAATTCGATCACGTGGTCCCACGTCCTCTGCTCGGGGAGAGAATCGAAGGACTCCTTCTCGAAGAGGTCATTAAAGTCTTAGAGATAGGGTGGGATCATTCCTTTCTCCTTAGGAGGGGTACTCCGGAGTGCCCGTTCGGCCAATTGCTATGCCGTTGTGGCGGCTGCGATGGTAGTGATCTGAACGTCCGGGGGGGCCACGGTTGCGAAGAGGCGATCACCCGGTTCGAGGAAGGGCACACCATTGTCGATACCTTCACAGTCTTCTGACTCATCGGTCGTCATGCCTGGCAAGGGGCCGGTCTGAACAGTCCAAACTGCCATTTCTTCCTGACGTTCCTTCTCTAGCTGGACCTGGCAGGTGTGGCATTGGGCCGAGCACCGGCTTAGCGTGACTTCTTGCATATGCCAGTTGACTTTGGGGTTGTGATTGCAAAGCCAGGGATAGCCAAGGATCATGTTGTATTTCCCCAGGTTGGTCACAGCAAACACGGCCCGTTCTGAGTGGTCTTGGTAGCATAAGATCACATCGACAGCGTGTCAGATTGCTCCTCCCTTGTTTGGGGTACCGTCGACGTTGTACACTGGTGCAGGTCGAGTTAATGGGCACAAGTTCAATCGTTTGGTGATTGCAAACTTCCGGTCTATGAACAGTCCCATAGCTCCGCTGTCTAGTAGGGCATTTACTCCCTTAACCTCTGCAGTGTTGGTAGTCTGTATCTCTACCTTGAGGTTCAGGGAATTTGGTGAGGGGGTGGAAGCCACTATGTAGTGTTTTGGGAGATGGCATTCCCAATGTTTCAACCTAGGAAGGGGAGATGGTTGTTTCGGTGGAGTCGGTCTAGGAGTGTCTGTATTGCTTATGGCTGAGGCATCATCGTCTGAATCCAGAGTTGTATTCTCCATATCAGAGTCTATAGACAGAGCAGCAAAGAGATTAAACAAGGGCAGCGAGGGCACATCCTTCACTCGCTGCCTTGGGCAAAATCCCCTGAATCCACATCTTCTACCTCCCTGGCCTCATCGGTATCTTGAAGGTCCGCAGAGACCATCCAGTACTCTAGCATCTCTTCATGCTCTTCCGCCGTCATGAAACGCACATCATATGCCTGAGGGCATTCTCGGGCAAAGTGGCCGGTCTTGCTGCATTGTTGGCACATGAGTGGCAGAGGATACCGCCACCTGGTTGCATCAACGTCCATCGGCGCAGGCCCAAGGGGTGACATCGGGGGAATGAGGACCAACGATGTTCTAGGGGGAGCGGGCGCTGCTTGCTTGGTTGCGGGTTCGACGGGCCTTCGGCTAGGCTGTGGCACTGAGGTGTGCAGTGATGGGAATCGAGGCCCCTGAAAGGCTTCGTTTGCTGTGCGCATGAGGGCCACCGCTCATGCTGTGGTGTACCATGCCGAGATGTCATCATCCTTTGGTCTCCCATCTAGCATCAGCACAATGCAACTTTGGGTAGTGGGGTCAAGGCCTCGTCGAAACTTCATGACGATGGACCGTCCATCTGTGTATTCGGCCTTTCCGACTAAGTCTTCGAATTGGTCGATATACTCGTCGACTGAATGCTTGCCTTGGTGGTACTGGCGTGACTCTAATTGGTTTGCCGCCTCAGTGGCCTCATGCAAGGGGTAGAAGTGTTCCCGAAAGGCTTCCATGAAGGTCTTCCAGTTGGCATAGAGCGGTCTGCCTGTCTTTGCTTCGTGTGTGAACACTCGGCTAGAGAAGGTCGCTGCCCTTCCTGTCTTCATAAAGGACAGTGCCCAGAGGATCTGAGACTGCTCATCGGGAAAATTGGCGGCGCAGACGCTGAGGTACAAGGTGCAAGACTGCATGAACGCACACCCATGCGAATGGTCACCATCAAACTCGTAGGGCTTGGCGGGCTCTACCATTTGTTTCACGGGCTACCGAATGTGGGTCTGGAGGCCTGCCACTAGATTTGTTGTGGTCACCTGTAGTGCATTCAGCCTCATTTCTAGGTCCTGCTTCTCCCTTCTTTCTCTTAGTAACTCCTGTTCTATACCCGCCAGTCGGTCCAATAACTCCTGGGCTGATGGCAAGTCCATGGAGAGTAAGATTTTGTAAGTGAATGAGGAGGGGCTGCTGCAGTTGCTACTTCTGAAGACATTCAATTTGGAGTTGTATGAAGGAGCAGCCGGTTCTCGAAGGAGAGAGTTTTCTACTGTAAGGGCAACCTAAGCAGGCGTTCTACCCTAAGGTGGTGCACTGGCGAAGGGGGATCCAAAGATTTAGTATGGTACCTAATACATGGGGGCTAGCCTACCTGGCAAAGGGGGATTCAAAGAGAAAACTCTAGGGAACCCTTCGCCCACTGACTACTGTATATAAGCACTATCGCTATGGTGCTCCGCGCTCTACCAGGCATCACCCTCCATACCAACCGGGAAGTTCCACCAGGGCCTCGACCCTGAAAACGGATGATGAAAGGGAAGCAAAGGGTTACAGTCGACCCTTCTGAAGGGTACTCGCCAACAGGGATGATGGTTCGGTGCATGGTATGCTTGGTACTGCTGTGAGTGGGTCGGACGGACTTCAGTTGGCAGGTGTGGAGTACGAGTGGGTCAGCGCTGGTCAGGGTTCATGATCGGGGGTTCCCCTGACAGTTCCCAGCATGGTCAGCATTGATATAGCTTTCAAAAAGTTCACCTGATGGTGAGGGTGCATAGACAAGCTAATAATCCATTGTTTCCTTTAGATATTGCAAGAGGTGTTTGACTGCTTTCCAGTGTGCAATGCCAGGGTTCTGGTTGAACCAGCACAAGACTCCAACAGTGTAGGCAATGTCAGGGCAAGTTGCAACTGACAGATACATCATGGAGCCAACAGCAGATGCATAGGGAATGTTCTTCATCTTAGCAATCTCCTCAGGAGTTGTAGGGGACATGGAGGATGACAATTTGAGACCTGGGTCTATGGGGGTGGTGACAGGTGCACTGTCTACAAGGTTGTAATGATCAAGCATGTCAGAGATGTACTGACACTGTGAGAGGCAGAGACGTTGTTGTGAGCGGTTCCGAGTGATTTCAATGCCAAGTAGGCTAGAAGTAGGGCCAAGAGAGAGAGAGAGAGATTCAATTATAGTGCTCAAAGCACAAGCACTTATGGTGCACTCTACCTACAAAACAATAGTATTGTGTGAGGGATATTTATCTTCTAGGAACTGTGGCAGATAGAATATGTGATATGAGGAGATATGACAACTGGGTTTTGTGAGTATAGGGGACAATGAGACCCCATTCATTTCTGTGGTGTTACAGCAAGTTGCCAGAATATCACAGATGGCTCATGTCCAGTCCAAAATGGGTGGGCCAGGATTGGCAGTGCAAAGGGTATTTTGGTCAAAGTGTTTTGCAGAAACATCACACTTCAGGGCTTAGGGTGTCAAGCAGTGGTCAGGTGCAGCTAGTTTATAGTGTGTGGTTGGCTGGATTAGGCCTCAAAAAGGGGACCTTCCTCAGCAAGTTTGCATGCATGGCAGTCCAGGGCTGCTTTGTGCATTGGACATTCCTGGCTTGTTGCTGCATGAACTCCTGTGCAAATGGCACATCTCAGTGTGATGTGTTGACACAGTATGTATTTGTTGCATTTTTCTTCATTGGGGCAAAGGCAATCTCATGTTATATGTTTGCCTGAGCATTGTCCACAAGATGTTGTCCTCTTGCAGAGCCATGCAAAGTTGCCAAATCAATGACAATTATAGCATTGTGGTGGGCGACATAGGAATTTGGTTGTTGGGTGGAGGTGACCCTGGAATGCAAGGTGGTGGCTGATGCAACTATTGGCAACTTGAGCATCTGTAAAGAAGAGAACTATAGACATGTGTGTTTTAGTTTGCTGATTTTTCTGTGGGAAAGAGAGGTGTTTAATCTGTTGGAGTGTTGAGGGATGAGTGATGATGTGGTCATTCTGGTTAATGAGAGAGATAACATTGCAGCTGTCTCATGAGGTGTCAAATGTACTGGGGATACCATGAATGACAACTGGGAAAGTCCTTTGAGCAACAGAGAGCTGATCAGAGAGTTTAGGGAGCCAGCGGTGTGCTGTGGAGGCAAGATATATTTGTTCAGCTTCACTGCAAGTAGTGAGCCAAATATCCCCACTCCGGTGTCAACCTGGAGCATGGATTTGCAGTGGGATGTTCTCTATATCCTCATTCCCATCTGCATCTGGTGTGTATGATCTTGTTTCAAACCAGCAATTGGCATCTTCAATGGCTCTGGCAATTTCCTCTCCTAGCTCCTCATCAGACAGGCCTGAGAGCACCAGATTGTTGTGATCAGATTGTGCAAGTGTAAGGTCAAATTGCATATTGCAGAATGGTGTTTTAGGGTCAGGAGTTGACTGTGGGGCTGGCAGAGTAGGTGAGGTAAGGATGGCTGCATAGGTGGGTTTCCCAATGGGTTGCATGGTGTTTGGAAGGCCTAAGTGGGTAGAGATAGCATCCAGATGCTTATATACTTTGGTTAATTGTAAACTGTGTGAATCTATGAGTGTTGATCGGGCTGTGGAAATGAGGTCGCAGCTTTGGTGCAGGGCATCAAGAGAGATTGTCACTGTTTTAGCAGCCTTGGTCTTAGGGAGAGTGATTCCATATATCAGAGTATTAAGTTGCTCGAGTGTTATATCTGCGATATAACTGCGACATCCCAGACATCCGACATAGGGCGCTACGAAGGAACCCTACTCCGAATCAAGTCCAAACCTACATTGCTGCCTCCGAGCCCGACCAGCATCATTATTCTCGGACCTCGGACATCTTCCTTTTTCGTCGAACAATAGTCTTATTGTAACACCAATGTATATTCTTCTTGTACTCCGTTTTCAGTCATCTTATTGTTCTCTTGATCATTCCTAATTAGTTACAATAAGGATCGCATGTATAAATACCTCCAGACTTCTGTACTATACCTTAGTTCGAATATCGACTTATATTCCCACTCACTCTTGAACTCCGAAAACTTATCTTCTCCGAACCTCCAAAATAAAGGACTGACGATCGAGGAGGGCACAACATTAAAGTTGAAGCCAAGTCCTTATGACTCCGAACACATGACTCAGACCGACTTATGTCAGCTCGGACCTGATGCGAACTCGGATGCTAACAGTATATTCGAACTCACACTCCTGAACTTCTATGAGATGCAGCAAACGAATCAGAGCCGTTCAAAGACTTACGGAAGCTTCGGTATGCCGCACATCCCTAACCCCAAACTTATCTGCCGCAGAACCCGACATCCATACGCCACCAAACCCCCCACCAGCCCCAGACCCACCATCCGAACACTTGTCAAACCCCCTCCTAGACAACCCAATGCCACCCTTGGACAACGCTCCTGGTGAAGCCAACTTGGCAGAAGCCATCACCATGTTAGCCAAACATCTGTCTGGCTCAAAGAAATCATCAGCTCGGACCAAGATTCGAGACCCCGACCCCTTCGATGGCTCCAATGCCAAGAAACTACAACCATTCCTGGTGCAGTGCACCTTAAACTTTCGAGACCACCCTGACCCCTTTGACTCTGACAGTGCCAAAGTAACCTATATACTATCGTATCTAACGGGCACTGCCTTGGACTACTTCAAACCCGGTCTCTCCTCCAAAGAAGACCCCTACTGGCTTTACGATTATCAGGAATTCGTCTCCGAACTCAAAGCCAGCTTCGGCCCCCACGATCCAGAAGGAGAGGCCGAAGCTGACCTCAAAGCCCTCTGAATGTGCGACAACCAACGCATCACAAAGTATGTGGTGGAATTCAACAGGCTCGCCGTTCGCATTCAGTGGGGAGACTCCGCACTCCGTCATCAATACTACAACGGCCTACCCAATAGGATCAAAGACGAAATTGCCCACGTAGGAAAGCCTGACTCCCTACTACAACTACGATGACTCTCTCAGTCGATCGACTCCTGTTACTGGGAAAGGCACTCCAAAATGTCTCGGGAAGCCTCCACATCCAAAGCCCCTGAACGTCCGTATGACAGGAACAGGGCACCAACAGCTCTGATCGCAAGTACAAGCACCAGACCTCCAAACCCCAGCCAGACCCCGAATAAGCCGACCTCAGACATGAGCATGAAACTCGGCAAAGACGGCAAACTCATGCCTCAAGAACGACAACGCGGTTTCGAGCACAACCTCTGCCTGTTCTGTGGAAGAACCGGTCATGTAGCAAAAGAATGTCCCAAGTCAATCTCTGCCGCTGCCAAAGGACGTGCGACTACTATTGTAGAAAGCACGACCGAGGCAACCATCTCCAAAGTAGAAGATACCTCGGAGTCAAAAAATCTCTGAGCAGCCCTTTGACTCCAGCATCAGTTAGGGGCTGCGCTGAACCCAATGATGCACCAATGGAGATGAGACTCAACGCATCCGCTCTTTCCAGTCCGAACTCCTTGACCATCCGTCTCCACCTTGAATCCACCTATATTGACACTCTAATAGACTCAGGATCAACTCACTGCTTCCTGGACTCGGACTATGCTACAAAGCATCAACTCCAAACCTACAACATCACTCCGATTCTGCTATGACTCTTCGATGGCTCCTCCAACTCCGTAATTCGAAAAGCCATCGACCTCCGTGTTTGCTTCCCAACAGGGGAGCAACACACCATTACGTTCTATGTAACTCTGTTGGATTCTAGTTGCTCGGCAGTCCTCGGGCACAACTGGCTCACCCGCTACAATCCGTTGATTGACTGGGTATTGGGCAGTATATCATTCGGCTCTCCAACCACAACTAATCTCCAGGTACCATCCAAGCCAGCAGCTACGACTCCGTGCTCATCTGAAACTCCGTCCCCTCTGAAACCCCAACTTGTGGTGCCAAAGGTTGCCTTAGTCAACGCAGCAGCCTTCACCCAAATATCAAGAATGAAAGGTACACAAACCTTCCAGCTCTTCATCTCCAACCATCAAGACTCCGAAGAAGCTCCGATAGACCTGAGTAACGTCCCGAGCGAGTACCACAAGTTCAAAGATGTTTTCAGCAAAACTCGGGCCAACACCTTAGCCCCTCACCGACCGTATGACCTCAAGATCGAACTGGAGGAAGGCACATCACCCCCATTTGGTCCGATCTATTCTCTCTCCAAAAGTGAACTGAAGTCCCTCCGAGAGTTTTTAGATGAGAACATATCCACAGGGTTTATACGACCCTCATGCTCCCCTGGGGGCACTCCAGTCCTCTTCGCCCGAAAGAAAGATGGATCACTACGCGTATGCGTCGACTTTCACAGACTAAACAAAATAACGAAGAAGGATCGCTACCCACTTCCCCGAATCTCCGATCTCCTGGACAGTCCCCGAAAGGCCCAAATATTCACCAAGATAGATCTCCGACACGCATACCTAGGGAAATGCATGGGTCAGGCCAACCCGCACAGGTCACCAGGTCGGGTGTCCTTGGGTGTGGGTGCGGGTCAAGCCATGAGCACCCATGACCCGGGCCCAACCCGGGGCATCAACTCCAACACGAACACGATGAATGCATATGTGCACACGCCAACATGAACGCAACACCCTGAATGCGACGAACATGCCGTACGTGCACGTGACGCCACGAATGCAACGTACATGACGTACACGCACGCGCCGCGATGTACGCAACGCCTGTTATGTGCACATGCCACCACATATGCAACATACATGACGTATGCGCACGCGCCATGATGAACGTGACATACGCGGTGTATGCGCATGCGCTGCGACGAACGCGACGTACACAATGCCCGTATGCACATGCGCCACCATGTACGTGACGTATGCGATGTATGTGACGTATGCACATGCACTGCCATGTACACGACGTACACGATGTATGCACATGTGCCATGATGAATGTGATATACATGCCGCCACGTTCGCAATGTATTGCATGCAGGTGCGGCGTGCACCTGAGACCCATCGACCCATGGGAAAAAACCCATGGGTTGATGGGTTTGGGTCTCCCATGGGTCGGGTGTGGGTCACCCACATTTGACCCATAGGTGACCCATGCCATTCCCTACATGTACCACCTGGTATGTATCCAGGAAGGCGACAAATGGAAAACTGCCTTCCGCACATGCTACGGATCTTTTGAATGGAGTGTGATGCCCTTCGGACTCACCAACTCCCCGGCCACCTTCCAGTGATTCATGAACGACATCTTCTCCGACCTCCTAGACCTTTCTGTACTAGTATACCTAGACGACATCCTGATCTACTCCGACAATCTAGAAGAACATAGAAACCACATCAAAGAAGTTCTCCGATGCCTCCGGGCGAACCACTTATACGCCCGGGCAGACAAGTGCTTCTTCCACACCGACACCATGGAGTACCTCGGATACATCCTCTCCCCAAAGGGCCTGACCATGGCTGACGACAAAGTCAAGGTCATCCAGGAATGGCCCGAACCCCGAAAAATCAAAGACATTCAGTCCTTCCTTGGATTCACGAACTTCTACCGATGCTTCATCTTCAACTACTCCGACATCACAGTACCGCTAACTCGTCTGATGCGAAAAGACACTCCATGGAACTTTACTGAGAATTGCAGAACATCCTTCGAGATGCTCAAAAAGGTGTTCACTATGGCACCGATCCTACAACAGTGGATCCCTGGATCTCAACTCATTGTCGAGTCCAATGCCTCAGACTACGCCCTCGCAGCAATCCTGTCCACCATATCACCAATAGACAACGACATCCACCCGATAGCCTTCCACTCCCGAACCTTCACCCCTCCGGAATTGAACTATGACATACACGACAAAGAACTACTGGCCATCTTTGAAGCCTTCAAGACCTGGAGACACTACCTAGAGGGTTCAGGAGATCCGATCGACATTGTCACCAACCACAAGAATCTAGAGTATTTTTCAACAACCAAGCTACTCACCTGTCGGCACGTCCGATGGTCTGAATATCTGTCCCAGTTCAACATGGTAATCTGCTTCTGACCCAGTTGCCTCGGTGCCAAACCCGACGCACTGACTAGACGATGGGACGTCTACCCTAAAGAGGGAGGAAGCCACTACGCCAAGATCAATCCACACAACCTCCGACCAGTCTTTACAATGGAACAACTTGTATTGTCACTCCGAGCCACCTCCTTGTACACTCCGGTAATGCGAGCCGCAATGATCATGGACGTAGAACAACTCCATAAAGACATCCGAACCTCACTCTGAGAAGACCCCACAACCTTGTCCCGAATGGACAACCTCACCGATCGATGGACCATCTCCAAGGACGGACTCCTCCTCGTCGATAAAAGAATCTACATCCCCGATCATGGTAACCTCCGACTCTGAGTTCTACAAGACAAACACGACCACCCTATCTCAGGACATTTTGGCCAGAATCGGACATTAGAACTCATCCGAAGAGACTATGCCTGGCCCAAACTCCGAGATTCCGTTAAGTCCTACGTTAAATCTTGCACCACTTGTATGAGGTCCAAGCCACAGAGACATCGCCCTTACAGGCTACTCAAGCAATTACCGATACCTGAACGACCTTGGAACTCCATCTCTGTTATAGCCCATACCTTCAAACGAACCCACACTAACCCCCACAACCACCCGCTCCCA
>QLPG01016104.1:0-10774 GCA_003314385.1 Gomphus sp. MG54 | reverse complement strand
CGCCTCCCAAAGTCCCTGAGTCATCTTCACCCGGTCTTTCCCGTAGTTAAACTCACCCCGGCCCCAATGGACCCCATCCTGGGTAGGCGACATCCCCTTCCACCGCAGCCGACCCTCGTCGACGAGGAAGAACACTTCGAAGTCGAACAAGTACTCGACAGCCGGATGAGAGCAAACCGACTACAGTTCCTTATCAAGTGGAAGGGTTATGGCTACGAGGAGAACTCATGGGAGAACGAAAGCGACATCTGAGCTCCTGACCTTATCGCCGACTTCTACCGTCTACACCCGGGTGCGCCACGTCGGATCTGTACCTTGGACGCGTCCGTCTTCAGGTCCCACGCCCCAGTCCTGCCCGTGGGTATCAGTGCATCGGGGACGCCGCATCCTAGAAGGGGGGTGATGTCAGGGGAACCCCCATGTTCGAACCCCGACCGATGGCAGTTCGCCCGTACACCGCACCCGCCAGCCGAGAACCGTTCGACCTACTCATGGCAGTACCGAACATACCGCACACCGAACCATCACTCCTGTTGGCGAGTACCCCCCAGAAGAGTCAGCTGCACCCCTTGGCCCCCTTTTCGTCATCCGTCCCCAGGGTCGAGACCCTGGCGGAACTTCCCGATCGGCAAGGAGAGTGATGCCCGATAGAGCGCGGAGCGCCATAGAGACGATACTTATATACAGTAGTCAGTGGGCGAAGGGTTCCCTAGAGTTTTCTCTTTGGATCCCCCTTCACCAGGTAGGCTAGCCCCCATGTATTAGGTACTATACTAAATCTTTGGATCCCCCTTCGCCAGTGCGCCGCCTTAGGGTAGAACGCCTGCTTAGGTTGCCCTTACAGGCACCATCTTCCAGGGTAATTTTAAGGTCATAGGGTTGGTGGAGTGCTAGAGTATCAGCTTTTGTTTTACTGAAAACATCAGCAAATTCATGGTACTCTTTTGGGACATCTTCCAGGTCAACCAGGTCAAGGGGAATGGACAGAATGGATGAGACCTTGGCCGATCATGCCAAGGTGGCATTGATGGCTGAAAGATCCAGATGGAAACTTACAAACCTTCTAGTTTGTATGTGCATGCAAAGGTGGCTGCATTGACTAGGGATATTCGTGGAGCTTCCAATTTTGGAGAGGATACTGGTTGAGGCTGGGAACAGTGGCAGATGCTGGCTGAGCCAAAGCCATCAGGACACACCTAGGGTCATTAGTGGTTTCTTGGAATGTAATACTGCCCAATACCCAATCAATCGATGGATTATAGCCAGTGAACCAGTTGTGATTAAGTACTACTGACACAGACAAATCTAGTGATGTGACATACATACTGATGGACTGTGAATGTCCTGATGGAAATTGAATGGGCAGTTCTATGGATTCAGAAATGACCAATTACTAGTGCCATCAGATAGTTTAAGGGGAATTGGGTTAAAGGAGGTAGTAGGGATTTTATGTTCTCTAAAATAGGAGGATTCAATGAAGCTATGAGTGGAGCCTGAATCAGTTAGGCATTTGAAAGGGTTTACCTAGGAACTCGGTACTGAATCAGAAAATAGAGGGAGTTAGGATTAAGAAGGGAAGAAGCATTGAGCTTAACCTCAGTATTAGCACTTGCCAAGTCAACGCAACTCTCAGTGTGCTGAGAGGCCAGAGAGTTGCTGACTAGTTTTTTGACCCAGTCACCTCAGCTGATTTCTCAGCTTTGATGTCCAAGGTGCTAGTTGCCTTGCAGGTAGCAGATCTAGATTGTGGGGACATAATCATAAGAAGTAAAAGGCACAGGAAGCAGTATGAGTCTGAGTATACTGTTAGGTATTGGTAATGCCAACAATGCTGGTGGGAATCGGCCAAGTCCTGCAGACTGATCAGGGTGGCTAGGCTTCAACATACTCATGCATTCCACTCTGCTTTCCCATGTGTGCCACTAATTTAAACAGAAGAAAGACCTGGGAGAGTGCCAAGAATGTTGGCCCTATTAAGGGACTTCAGACAGGAGAAGGGAAGACAAGAAGATGTAAACCAAGTCGATACTCAGACTGAGGAACTATGTACATGGATTCACTACTTATATAGGTTAAGAAGCAGAATGTGGAGTAAGGGTGGCATAAGACATGGAGAAGAGAATAAGGTATGGAGACCATGTGGAAGTATTGTCCACAGTGATCAAGAATAGAAAAATGAAATATGACCAGGAATAAAAGAGTAGGGGTGTGAGTGGACATAGAACAATAGAAAGTGGCCAAATATAAAACAATAGGGCTGTGACTGAATAATACGCAAATAGTAAATGTCCTGAAGGGAAATGGGTAAAAGAAAGGATGGGGAATGAAAGAATAATAAAGAATAGAAGGGATGGGATGAGGGAAGTGAACCAAATGATGAACCAAATGTACTGAGCCAAGACCATGTACTAGTGAGGAATAACTTGTCACTGGTGTGTGGGATTAAGCAGTAAGGGTCACTCAGTCAGTACTACTGAGTGAACTGGAGCTCAGTATCGTGAGCTTGACAGGATCCTGTTAAGATTACACACAGTCAGCACCTATCTACTGTACTTTGGTCTGACACTCCTTTTGTTATTTCTTTTGTTATTTGTCTTTTCTTACATTCATTCCTATTTTCTTGTGCTACTTGGTGGTTTCCAGGGGCAACTCATATGTTCCGCATTTCACCAAGGTGTGGAGCCCATTTCCTCCAAGTATATATAGTTACGGTTGCTAGGCTTGTCACTTCAGTGTTTCCTTGAAGAACACTGAAGTGAGTACCTGTAGTTATTTACCCATTTTTCTCACAAACTCACTACCTATAAGTTTATCATTGTCTAGGTAGTTATTTACCAATAGAATTGAGTGTTTCTTTGAAGAACACTGAATTTATCATTGTCTAGTCTTAACAGATCCTAGTACCATCCTTAGTTGCCTTATGGGCCTGAGGGTCTGGGAATCTTGAGTACAGTGTGAGGGTCAGTATGTGCCCATTCAGGCATGTCAATGCACCTCATAATTCCATAGGAAACTGCTGGAGACTATTGAAATGAGTACTTTATGATATGAATTTGAGGCCCATCTTTAACTACTCAGTGAATGGAATGTGAAGTTTTTGGTCTGTGGGCCATATTTTTTTAAGATAAAACTTTGGGATATGCATACATACTACTTTGTTGTAATGATACATCTGTTTGAAATTTATATTACATGCATTTCTTGACAAGAAGGTGTTCTTGGGTACAAATAACCCAAGAACTATGTAATATTATTACATTCATTGTATATCAAAGTTCATGGTCATGCGTGGTTGCATTGACGCGACACCGCTCGCACAATTAGTAAATTTCGCTAGGACGTTTTGCTTCGTGATAGAGATGCGATAGGCAATGGATAGGCAATCTTCCCGGACCATCTAAAGAGAGGAAGCCCACACTCAGAATATAAATGAGCAACCAAAACCAAAAATCAAAGCGATCTTTGTTCAGACAAACAAAAGCCGAGAGATGAAAGTAAAAACAAAATACACAAGTTGCAATAGCAGAGGCAAGATACGGCAAGAGGACAAACCTTTGACCACAAAACAATCGCCAAAAAAGAAATAAGCCAAGAAACAAATGGACAAACAGAAATACTAACGAGTAGATAACAATGATAAGGAGATGAAACAATGCCGGAAGACCGAAGCTCAAGCCACACAACGCCAGAGGTTGGCGGCCAACTTCGGTTTCGAATTCGTCTAATTTCTTTTGTGAAGGGACTGTTAGAAGACCCCGAAGGCGACACCACACTACATCATGGCTAAACATGGTAAGGTTCAGGGGTATACAATGGATCCCAACCCGTCCAGATAGGGCAAAGAGACAGGCCTGGAATTGAATCGTTAAAAGATGCCAGCCACTCCCCTAGGTTAGCAAGGGGTGCATTAATTTATACCGGTCTAGATCTCGCGAAATTGAGAGCGCAAATGTCGGGTTCGACTCGATCGTGCGATGTATTGTGTGCTGCGTGCAGTGTGTGAGTTTGTTGCGTGCAGTGTGTGAGTTTGTTGCGCTGGTAATTGGGACGATGACGATATGTGCTCGAAATCCATTTAGGATATCATTGAGAGGATATGTGCTCAAGTACACCCTCCATCTTCAACGCCTCCGAACTGTCTTCTGGAGAGTTTTGGGCTTTGGTGAATAGGACAGTGTTGTGAGACGTCGGAGAAAATGCCGAGATACATTCAATTTGCAAACGAAAAACAAGGTCGAGTACGATGGCGAGTTTTCGTTGTAATAACGGACGAGTGAATGGTGGCGGAGAAGCAATGACGACTACGATGGAAACACGAAGGTGGGACAACATCACAGTAGGTAGAGCTGGCGGGTGTCGGCAAAAATATTCACCATACTTCAGGAAATACATTGCCACAAACACACACCACAAACACATCACACCTGTACTCATGACCCTCCTGCCCTGAAAATGCGAGGGGAAGAGGGGGTGCTGCTGCTGGTTCCCGAACCCGACGTGTTGTTCCTAATGCAGCTGTGGGGGTGGAACAAGGTGTGGCTGCAATTCTCCATGGGCGGTCGGCGTATTGAGGGGATGCCTTGCACGATATCAAAGTGGTATCCCTTTCATCCAGAAGGATTGAAAGAAGCCCATGGATCGGAAGATAAAACGGATGAATTTATTCAAGGCAATGATTCACATAAGAATTCGGGTGCGAAGATGAGGAGACTGGGATATGCTTTGGGGAAGAAAGATGGAGGAACATTGATGGCTGCCTGTACAGGTGGATAGATGGTGTGGGAATAGAGTTCAAGTGAGGTGGTCTCTCACCGCAGAGCGAGAGGACAGCGGGAGAGAAGGTCCTCAGTGCTTTATTTTCCTGGACTCTGACTTCATTCTGGACTTTTCATGGTATTTGATAGAGAGAGTCTCATACGGTGCGTGTTTGGATGAGGCTGTCAGTCATGAGGTGCACAGCCAGTCACGTGCGTCAAAGATCGTCGACTTCGGAGATAAAGGGACGAGCGGCACCGATGGGAAGTTGTAGGTAAGATATACGGGGGCCCCTATTTGAATATGAGCATAGCGTTACTACGTTGAAATTCGAGAAATGGTTACCCCGAAGATGAATGAAGAGCGAGGCCATCTTGCACTTCGATCGAAGTGGAATTGGCATTCTCGGTATACCACATGGCATCATCCAGCCATTGGGGATTGGGGTCAAATGAGGCACGATGCATCGTCGAAAACTGTGGTACTCCTGATTCCCGCATATTTGCCCCATCGCTGTTTGAAAAAACGTACACGGCGGGATTTATCGCCCCGGGATGTGCATCGTAGTCGGAGTAACCAAATATCGACTCACTGGGACCGTCCACGAGTGTCAGCTTCATGTCACATTGGTACCTTATTGTGGTAACTATCTCACGCTGCTGGTCAAAACTTGTTTCGGCGCTTAAAAAGATACTAACCTAGTTTCAGTTCATGGGGTAGAATAGAGAGACCATGACGGTCGATCATGGAACGAGCGTTGTCATGCAACCACTTCCACGCATGTGTCTCATCGAGATTATTGTATTCTAAAGCAATCATGATCCCCTTATGGACGGGGATAGCGCGAGGGATGAATCTACGATGAGTGGTCAACAAGACATACACAAAAAAGTGGAAATGGATTTGCCTGAGCCGTTGGAAAATATGACCTGCTTGGCTAAATATAGCTTCTCCGGGGTTGTTCTCGGGATATTCGCGTTTATAATTCCAGGACAGTGATCCAGTTTGTCTTTGCAGGTGGTCATGAACATTTTCGACGACGACAAATTGATTATTTTTATCAACATAGCCAATGTCACCCAAACCGACCGCACTACTGGCAGCACTGAACCTGCATGGCATGTAATGGGTACCCTGCACTAGCCAGCCTTGTTCAAAAAATGCAGCCCCGACCATAGGAAGCGTGATTTCATCAAATCGACATCGAAGGATGTCCACGAGATCCTCAGTGCAGTGGGTCCATGAGGAGGAGCGAAGCATGAGGTTTCCCAGCTAGTTGACGGGATTAGGATCGTATCCACCCCATAGACTTCTATAGACACATAATATTATACCAGAAATGTACGATATCTTCTGATAACTGACTGTGGAAGGGCAATGGTCATTTCAATTAGAATATCCTCAACAGACTACCGTGATCATGAGCACGACTGGGAGCATCTATTGGAAAATAGGGCAACTTACCTTTGGGTGTCTGTCTTCATGTGATAATTCACCCCCATATATCAGTTTCCACTGGGGTCGATCATGTCCTCTCTGAACAGTAACGCAAAGGCCGGTATACTAGAGATTGTCAGAAAGGTTGAATTCAGAAAATGAATTCATTACCATGCCACCAAAAGGGAACCTAAATCCTCCCGAAACTTGAGACTCTGCCAATGCCTAGTCATGGATAATACTATAAACAATTATATGAGCGACTGGGTGTGTCATACCAGAATTGATGTCCGCTGGTCCAACAGGTGCATCAATACCAATACAACCTCATATATGCCATCACAAACCATGTCATAGAGTCCACATATCAACTCCACGGGTTTTGATGATACCGTGCGTCTGACCCAACTCCTCAAACTCTCAAAATTTTGGTCGGGCATGTGATATACCTCGAACGGCATGCTGCATGTGAATCTGGTCGCTCCAATGAGCTGCAATATCAAAGGATCCCTGCAATAAAGTGATTAGCATTTGTTACACCGATCTCCATTCACAGCTCACATGATATCTCTGCGCAAAGAGATGTCACGCTCAAACTACGACAGGATTAAAAATGGCCAAAAGTCTGGAAGAAAAGAGGGACTTACGAGGGTTGTCTTCCATTGGGAGGGCGAGCCATGATACATTTTTACGAGAACTATTCGACCATCAGGTCGCCTCGCTTTGTGCAGCTTGACTGTGACCCTGGGGATAGATGAGGCCCACCCAAAACTCAGATCCACGTTATAGTAATTTATCGTCTCAAGAAGGTTGATATCATCACGCGTATAAGTTCGTATCTGTAATTTGCATCAGTATACTGTCTTTCCAAAAAAAAACTTCAATGGTTCCGTGCATCAGGATCATCCAAGGAACCTGAGGACGTGGGTATTGGCTGACTATTCATAACTTCAAGGTGCATGTGCTGTCAGGGTCGAATGAATCGCTGTAATAGAGTAAACTCTCACTTTCGACATGTATGTTCACATTTCCCTTGGGGGTATCTGCAACAGACAATGTGACCTGTTTCAGCACTTCATATATGTCAAATTGTTCAACAGGTGCATTTACTGAATTGGCTCTTCTGAATGTTGAGGTTTATGAACGGCGAAGATGTAGATTGTGCTTCTGAAATAATGGAAAGGTGTACAACGACATAAAATTAAGGATACCAGATGGGGCATACCTGGATGTATGTCACAGCTTTTGCTGCTTGTTTTCTTGATTTGAGGTCCGCTAATGCTACTGCCGCTGTTCTGCTGCAGCCGTAATATGCGTTTGAAAATTTTCAAGATAGGACGAGAGCTGTGGTGTAAAAACATCCCGGCGAAAATTAAGAGTATAGTAGTAAGAATTATCAATCTTAGTAATAAGCATTATTCATCTTTCATGGAGGAATAAACGGGAAGCGAACAAAGCACGTACCCAGCATTTGATTCATTATCATTCGACCTTATCTGGTTCATTTTCATGATCGAGGGTGCATTGGATGGCCCACTCATGAGCGTTGACGCTTGTGTAGCGGTGGTAGGGATTGGTTGGTTGGAAATATAGTTCGAAGCAGCAGATATGGCAACCCCTTCCGTGACTGGGTCTCCGTGCAATACATCCGAGTCGTGTTCACCAACAGAGTTCATATTCGCGGCCTCGGACCCTTCTGCGGCCTCACATATCCTATGCCCTATTTGTCCCTCCGCGTTGGATACTTCATTCTCCTCAGGTCGAGGAATACTCGAGATGTGGTGTTTATCTCCCAAATCAAGTGTGGAACTTGGAACATTCATGAGATGAAGGGTGGTCGCGAAGGATTGAGATGGTTCGAGAGGCAGAAGGATGGTGTTATATACGAGTTGATAAGGGCTATGCATCTTAGCGCCGAAGCACAGCGCTGTGCCTACATCTGGGGGCAGTGCATGCCAAATTGTCCGACTTTAAATATATGTGCTGTGGGTAAGCTGTCGTTGTTAAACTCTAAAGCTTATACATGACACAGCAGCATTCATTGGGTAGCGCTCAGATGTCTAGATCGGGTCAGATAAAATGTTAGTTATTGGTATATTCACTGGGTTTGGCTCACCATTCATCGTACAAGACTCGGAGCAGTGTGAAGAGGCTGTGGAAAGCGAATTAGGAGAGATTTTTGAAATAGCATGAACACAGAGAATGAAACATTGGACTGATACCGATGTTAGGGATAGCTCACTACTCATACTACTATGGTAATGAACAGGCCTGGAACAACGAGACAGTATCAAAGCGCCAGCGCGATGCGTTAGATAAAGGGAGAAATCTTAATTGAGCAGTTATATGATATAACTTGTGAGAGAAACCCATGTCGATGGTATCTAGTTTTGTGTGAGGGAGCACACACCCAGAAGATCTGGAAGCTCAAAAAAAATCTTCACGAACCTAGAATGACTTTTGTAAGCAAATTTTCAAATCATAAAACAACATATGATGTCCACCAATATTCTTCAATGAACAAGATCAATATTACTGCCTCATCGCCCCGTGAATTTTATGTTCGAATCTTTGGCCAGTGAAACGACCAGATGATACCAGAATATAAACCTCTGGTGAATAATTACATGGATACACTCTCAAAAAGATATTATGCGCTCCTTGTTGAGTGATTCTGGTTTACATATATGTATTAGCACTCAGCGTGACATGAATTTTTCAGTCACAGGTGCTTACATCTCACTCTTCTTGCATCAAGCTCAGATGTAACCCCCCATTTTATCCGTCCATATAGTCCAAATAATTCTTGTTCAGGTAGAATAGTTGGCTTAATATCTTCTTCAAAGATCAGATATACAGCCTCGTACAAAAGCTCAAATCCCGCCCTCCGTCGGGCCAGCCTCGCAGGAAACATCACGCATCCTCTCGACCTCACCAAAGTAAATCTAAACGAGTCCCGATACAATGGTCCTTATCGTCGCTCCCAAGGCATCCTCTCAACCTCATGAACCAGATGACCTTTTTTCGGTATCCCTTTTATGAGCATGAAGAGAGTATGAAATTTCTCGACATGCTTGAGTATTCGAGATATTGAGGTTCTGCAGAAGACTCGCCACTTTGGCCAACATCGGATGTGATCTTGATATTGATGTGTGGCAGCGAAACTTTCGCACGCGCACCACCGCCCATCAAAATACCAAATATCGCTTTTCACTTACACACTCTTCTCGGCGATAACTAGTTTAATGAAACTAGACATTAGTTATAGCCTCTATGTACTCCAAAAAAAGAGGCAAACAAAAGGGTCATGTCACCAAGCACAGACCCACAGCCGCCAGCCATGTCACAGGGCCATGGTCGCCACACAACGGCCACAACCCAGTAAGGAGCAAGAAAAAGCAGAGCATACCTGTTGGAAGAACAATATTACTCCATTTTCCCAAGAGAGCAAGCCAGGTCTCCTGGACAACCATGTGTACTTGGCAAAGGAAGACCTCTCTCCATAGAGCGACTCACAACTTCAATCGACTCGACTGAGCAGTCAGCTAAAATTATTTATCCGAGCTGTATTGGATATTATCGCTTATGATGGGCGTTTTACCAACAAATATTTCAGATCTAACACTCGAAGGCTGGAACTTGCGATCTGAATTATTAATTAAAATGAATCCCCCGTATTTAGAAAGTAACCTGGTTGGTATCAAAAAATGTAAGTATAGCCACATATCAGCTATCACAGTCTAGTCGTCTGAGATAATACGTGACTCTCAAAGAGTGGACTGCGTGATAAATTGTATTGTGTTCAGAGCCCCTGGTAAATCAGGAATAGCCAAACCTCTCCTTAAAATGTCTTAGAAAATTCCTTAAAATGTTTAAGTCATTTGAACGAGATTTTAAGGAGGCTTTGGTTTTCCTGATGTAGGCGTTTGAATAATTCAAAAGGCAATAGCTTCTCAGCCCTAAATTAATCACACTCACTTGGTAATTCCTGCAACGAGCCACTAAACCTGTTTGTTCCTCAGTGCTTGATCAGTGCTACAGAACTGCAGCAGATGTCCAATGGAGTTGGCATGATGAAGGATGAAACTCGTCATTGAGGTCTCGGCCTCCAACCCTCTGACAGTCAACTTGTTGTCAAAATACTTCGACGAAAGGATGGAACAGAAGCAGAGTATGTTCCATGGATTTCAAAGTTCTGCAATCAGGTGTTGATCAGGTGTAGAGCATCTTGGACCTGGGAATAGCAAGCCGCCGTCAATAGAAACACCGCTGAATCTTCTTGGGTATGACATTCTGAGCATCCCATATGATTGACTGGATGGTGTGTTCCCGATAGTCAACGCGATGTATTAAACTTGAAAACCAGGGTTAACGACAAAAAAAATACCAAGGCCCCAAACACTCGAACAGTGTACAAAAACCCTCTCACAGTCACTGTGTTCTCAAAATACTTCGAAGAAGGGATGGAACAGACGCAGAGTGGATTACATGAATTTAAAACTTCTGCGATCAAGTGTAGGGACTTATGGACCTTGGAATGGCAAGCCTTCTTCAATAGAGACACAGGTGAATCTTCTTGGGT
>QLPG01016098.1:0-13747 GCA_003314385.1 Gomphus sp. MG54 | reverse complement strand
CTACAAACGGTGAACTCTCACCAATAGAGCTTCTTTAGCGTTGCGAAGAGACTTGACACTGGATTCTAGCTCGCCAAAGGCACTGAGGCACCCAAACCAGTGCAATATGTGGTTATCGGCGAATTCAGAAATACCGTCGAACACCTTCTATTGATTTCCCGAGGAGGACACTTCTAGAAGATGACATGCCCAATACACGCACGAGTATCGGAGGGCCTCCGGAATAACACCAGGATCGGTGATTACATGCGGCGGTGTCCCAATCATCTCTTCATCCAAATCACAAATATCACGTTGAAAAGACTTATTCATGCATCGAAGACAGTTGATGGCCAATTTATGGTGTGTATCCACTTCATCTACGCTGTGCGCTAGGCAGCCCTTGGGATCCACGATGAACTCACGGAATGAGGTATGAAAGATGGTGACATGTCCATCATTGGTAGAGAGAATATGGATTACCGAACGAAATCCAGATAGGTCAATAAAGCAATGCCAGCGATGGACAATGAGGGTTGAACACAAACCATAGAGGCAAGCATGGAACACGAGGCCCAAAATATCACATGATGTTACTCTTTGTTCCGCTCCTTTCAGGTGCTGAAATACAATGCACCTCTATGCAACGGGGTGAGAAGACTGACCGACATGAATTGTTGAATTGCCATGGGCCTCCTTCGAAGTCTCTATCTCATGGCGGAAGTCATACATAATACCTATAATATCACAAGCCAATGACCTTACGGTATGGGAATATCTGCCGCATAGCAGCGTGGTCAATCAATTGGGTAGACTTGCCAAGCACTGACCTGTACTTTTCTCAATTTCTCCACCTTTACAGATACCCTCAACGCATCCGTGTGATAGGGAATACTCCATCCGAGACACAAAAGACAACCGCTGAACAAAAAACGGGTGCATGAAGAGATGTGGTGTAGATGTCTTGCTGGCCAGGTGGGAAATGTGCCGATATGATTTCCTTTAGAGTGAACACGGCATAAAAGAACGAGCGGGTAAGAGTTAGCGCGTTAGATTCGTAGTATATAAAGAGTTGAATTGTGACGAATTATTGTTTCCTTGCCGAATGCGAGATCTCTCGTCAACATTTCCATTCACATGTACGTATGGAGTGTTACCCTAACTGGAACTATCTGGGCCGGGTTTAATTGGACATGGCCTGGGATGTCATTCATGAATTTGTTTCATATGACAAAAGTGGAGCTACTGCCAGGAAAAATGGAGTGTGAAAAATGGATGTGTTAACAAGATTTTGAAATCCAGGTGAGATATACTCATAATTGAACGAGAGCTGCCAGGGATAGACGTCAAAACAAAACCAACTCCATGAGCATGCGTTTGAAAGAAAAGTCGGACAATCCTTAGCCGTTTCCCTTCTTGAGCTGTACACTCTCTTCCCATCGACAGTGCCAATGTGTTTCCCATAGCGTTTAGCCACTGGTAGTACTATAAACAATCTTCCTGAGTCTCGAGGATAAAGAGATATATGAAAATATCCTCGCCGACGCGCAGGACCGTGAATAAATTTAAGTTGGAGTGGAGACCTTAAACCTCTGGAAACAGAGCTTGCTACGCGACAAATGTTGGAACAAACGCCATGCGCGAGACATCGATTAGATTTAAGCTCCACGGATTCACAGTTGGTTGTAGAACATATTCAACCTAGATCTTCTGGGTAGAAAATAATGGTCAAGAATGACAAACCTATGGAATGAACAATTTTGTTCATTTCGAAAGTACATAGCTATACCAACAGCAGGATCTAGATGCTCGTAATTCGTCACGTTTTCCGGGGCGTATACGTTGTATCGGGGACTGGAAAGTATAGCCCTTTAAATGTAGATGACGGCTGTATGGGGGGCATTTACCTATGTATCAGCTTAGTATATATATATTTTATTGAACGAGAATACTGTAAAATCAACATCCCATATTGGCATGTCGATAGAGTCTAATTCACGCTGATTCTCCCTCATTAGGTATCCAGCATTATCAATGCTTCAAATGTCCGCCTGCTGTTGCGACATCTCACACTATATTCCCCCGTTGATGACAAGGCTGGAGTTTTACTCTAGAAACAAAGACAATTTAGATCGAGGTGCTTTGTGGAAGCAGGATAGGCTTGTTGTGTCAGGTGTTTTTACCGGTGGAGACACATTGTCATTGATGGCAGACAGCAGTTAGACTATCAAGCGCACTAGTAGGTAGCTACTGATTTTGAACCACAAGATCTCAGGCTGGATATACATCTCACAATTATTCCAGCCTACTAAAAGAAAAATCTATGTATTCCTGTTCCGCAGTATCCTTTAGTTTTTCCTCATTAACTATTCCTTCTTCTTCCTGATCTTCTTTATCTTCTTTATCGTCCTCCACTTCCATATCCTCTGGTCCTAACTGAACCAAACCCACATCCCTATTAGGGGGCCATCCTGAATCTGAGCCAAATGCCGACCCGTTCCATCCGGCCCCTGATAGAGGTGATGCCAGCACCTGAATGGGAGAAGGTAGGAACAAATATAACTGTCTCAATTAAGTAGCTGAGTGTGAGTTTCCTATGATAATAGGAAACACAATTTTAGTCTTTGACAAACGTCTGTAGTGTTGGTATGGCCCAAACATAACATCATTCCTTGACCCGTGCCAAGCCTCGACCATGGATTGCCAGGGCTCAGAACCCAGGTTACTAGTAACTCACTTTGAGGATTCCATAGTCATGGTAGGTCATCCCTGAAGATCAGTACGCTGGTGTCATGCAACTCATGCTGGTTTCAAATGGTAGTCTTAGCACAAATTCAACGAAGCAAGTCTTGCAAGGTAAATGCCTACTCGTCTACCTATCATCCCATACTGTTGGGACATATCAATGTATCAGCTACTGCAACCCAGTTTTTGATGTCGCTGAGCAGCTCGTCTACTCTACGTCCATTGTTCTTTGTTCATGGCAGAGTCATCTGAAGACAAGCAGCAGCGCTGCCTTTCAAATAACAAATGCACCACCATCCGTTCTCACCTGCCGTTCCTATAAGTAACTCTCAACCTTCCCTTATCGGTCCCATGTGTGGTTTGCTATTTCCACCTACTTTTCCAACTGTAAAATTTGCATAAACACTTCCCTTTGGGTATCCTCCTTCTGGGTCATATGGGTTTCTTTTTTGCTAAGAGCATATTTCATCTCCTCCATGTAACAGTTGCAATGCTGCCTTGGTTATTCAACCGACCTTGATAATTCTTCAATTAGGCCACAGCAGCCATACGCTTTGTCAGACTTATGTATTATATTGACCACAATATGTGCCAAGCTAACAACAGAATTACTTCTGGTGTTGTGTGTGCAGCCTCGTTGGTAGTATGGCGGTTCTAGATGAGCAATTCATAATTCTATTCGTATTTGGTGAACTTGCATGTTTAAAGGAGGCTATGTGTCGGAAAAAGATCTTAAGGAGGTAATATAAATCCAGGTCAGCCTGGAGAACCAGACTGGTGCTAAGCACTGGAATAGACGCGTAGTAGCATCGGCCATAATAATTGCACAGGTAACATCAACAACAGGGTTTCCTCTTGTTCTTTGATTATGGCCGCGTTAATTGTTTGGCTGCACCAGATGTGATTCTCTGTCCTAAGGAGAAGATGATGGTGAATTTGCGTGTGTGATGGAGGCTATTGGATGGAACAAATCTTCAGAGGCACCGCAAATCAGACTCAGCTTTGAGAACCAACAATATATGGGGTACCAGACCGGTGCTAAACACTGGAATAGACGCGTTATATTTGAACCTGTCACGAGTATAGCCACGCACACAATTCTATTCGCCAGCTGTCAATCTGACGCTTGGCCTGGGAACTCATAGGGCACACACCCACGTCTCTTCGTTCGACCCATCGACACCAGCATAGCTTAAGCCAGCTACCAAACACTCTCATGTCCGAACTCGTGCACTCCAATCCACAATCTACGTCTTCTTTAGGGGGCATAAACCTTGACTGGAAAAATGTCACCATCAGTGAGCATGCTTGTTGAACAATGACTCAGACTGGAAGAGCTGATAAATTGTGTTTGTCCATTGCAGACTCACAGGGTGATGTGAATATGCCGATGATCAGTAGTGAGTGCGGCGTTCACTTAGGGCCTTTCACGCCCCGACTCATATTTCTTTAGACCCTCCAGTCGATGTGTTAGGCTTGCTCAAACCTGCTGAAAGAGCATCTTATAACACACGCAACGCCGCTGAAGATGTCGAATTTCCAGGGTGCATGGAGAACACGCGTGTACAGATATTGGATGCCCTCGAGAGATGGGCGCGCGATGCTTCAGCTCCAAAGGTCTACTGGTTAAATGGTCAGCTTGGAACGGGAAAGACAAGCATCGCTCACACCCTCAGCCAGCGTTTGAATGAGCAGAAGATCCTTGGAGCCAGTTTTTTTTGTTCTCGCTCAAACGCAGCATTAGCCGATGCAACACGGATCATCCCTACAATTGCCAACATGCTTGCTCGATCTAACCCTGGGATCCAAGCAGTCCTGCATGATCTCCTCATGAATACACCTGATATGGCCAATCTCCACTCACTTTCCGACCAGTTCAAGTCTCTAGTTATAGAGCCCATTAAGCTTCTTGCAGAAAGCCAACATCTACTTGCTAATGTTGTTGTTATGGATGCCTTGGACGAATGCTCAGAACCTAGGAGAGTAGAACTGCTGATTAAGACAATCCTCGATGGTGTAGTGGACTTACCTCTGAAGTTCTTCATTACAAGCCGACCTGAGACATGGATCACCACATCCTTCCTTCATAGTCCTGGACCTTCTCTTCAAGAATTTACACTTCATAGAGGATCATTAACCGACCACGAACAAACCGATATTGAAATATACCTGAGATATGCACTGTCCAAAATAGCGACTAAGCGTGAATATTCTGAACCTAATCTTCCTTGGCCAGCCGAATCTCAGGTAAAGCGTCTTCTTGACCAATCGGATGGATTATTCATATATGCTGCCACCGCCGTGCGGTATATTGATGATACAAACATAAATCCCAGGGCACGTATAACTGAACTCACACGCTCGGCGTTGCCTCTCCCGTCTCTGGACAGCTTCTACAATTTGATTATGGACGGGGCATTCAGGAATTTGCTGATTGACAAAGAAAAGATGGCGAGGCAGGATTTGCTTGCCGCGTTGGTCTGTGTTCAAACCCCATTGACCATCGCTGGGCTTGTTTCCTTGTTAGAGAAGGCATGTGATGAGGTTCAGATTGACCTATCTGGATTTCATTCGGTAATCCATATTCCCTCTACCAATGATGGACCCGTCAACATCTTTCATGCCTCATTCCGTGAATTCATCGTGGATCCCAAGCGCTGCCCAGCACACAGCGTAGATGTATCGGATGCACACCATAAACTGGCCATCAACTGCCTTGGACTTATGAAAAAGTCGCTTCATGGTAATATTTGTGAGTTGGTTGAAGGTAATATTGGGATACTCCCCCATGAAATCACAAATCCTGGCGTCATTCCGGAGGCCCTCCGATACTCGTGCGTGCATTGGGCATTTCATTTTCTAGAAGCGTTGTCCCCTGCTGAACCGTCAA
The DNA here is from genome assembly GCA_003314385.1 of Gomphus sp. MG54. Lineage (NCBI taxonomy): Eukaryota > Fungi > Basidiomycota > Agaricomycetes > Gomphales > Gomphaceae > Gomphus > Gomphus sp. MG54. The sequence continues at coordinate 8,133 of QLPG01016098.1, read as the reverse complement.
CGATGCTCGATGCTGCTTTTGAATTCGCCGATAACCATCTCTTGCATTGGTTCGAGTGCCTGAGTGCCTTTGGCGAGCTGGAATCCGGTGTCAAGTCCCTTCGCCAGGCAAAGGAGGCAATATCAGTGAGTTCACCGGTTGGAGATGAATTCTAGCTCACCAATTTGGCAGAAATATTCGATAATCCACAATAATCACGGGTTGCTGTTTGATGACGCTCGTCGATGCCTCCAGATTGGATTTGAGGCAATCAACCACCACTGCCTCAACACCTATCGCTCGGCGTTGACATGGATTCCGAAACAGTCCCTACTCCGACGGAAATATGCGACATCCTTATGCAGCGGACCTCAAGCTAAAGTCGTTGTGGGTCTGGAAGATTCATGGGGGCTGACATCCGAGCATATCATGCGGCACCGTGCAAGAGTTACCTCTGTGATGTTCTCTAGTGACGGCAGCCGAGTTGTATCTGGGTCAGAGGACAAGTCTGTTCGTATTTGGGACATGGTTACGGGCGAGTTGGAACGCATACTAGTGGGGCATTCGGGCACGGTGCGTGGTGTTGCCATCTCGCATAATGGGACACGTGTTGTGTCTGGTTCGGATGACGCGTCAGTGCGGATCTGGGATGCAAATACAGGAGAGACATTGCGCATATATGAGGGACATTCGCACGCAGTGTGTTCTGTGGCTCTCTCACCCGACGGCATGCGTATCGCCTCTGGGTCCTGGAAATCCATCCGAATCTGGGATGCTGGTGCCGTGGAGCGTGAACTAGAGGGGCATTCTGATTGGGTGATGTCTGTAGCTTTCTCGCCCGATGGAACACGTGTCGTGTCTGGGTCGCATGATACGACAGTGCGAATCTGGAATCTAGAAAAGGGAGAGATAGAGCACAAATTGCAGGAACATTCAAATTGGGTGTCGTCTGTCGCTTTCTCCCCCGACGGCTCACGTGTTGTGTCTGGTTCCGAGTCAGTCCGCATCTGGAATGCTACCAGCGGGGAGGTGGAGCACAAACTGGACCATCATCCTAGTGTGGTGTTCTCTGTGGCCTTCTCGCGTGACGGGACAAGAATCGTGGCTGGCTTCGCTGACTCTTCGATCGGCATTTGGAATGCGGGGACGGGAAGATTCGACCACGTGGTGAAGGGACATGCAAGTGCAGTGTACTCTGTTGCATTCTCTTGTGACGGGAAACGCATCGTCTCTGGGTCGGCGGATTGCTCTGTCCGAATTTGGAATGTCAGCGAATTGGAGACAAAACGCGGATCGAGCCCAGTCTCACGTGACAGAACACGCGTCTTATCCAAGATATCTCATATTTTGCATGTGATTCCGCGCCAGAGAAAACGAAGACTGACGGGACATTCCAGTAGAGTGTGGTCAGTAGCATTCTCGCCTGATGGCGCATGGGTCGTTTCTGGGTCAGGAGACAACTCGATTCGGGTCTGGAATACCAGCACCGGAGAGGTGGAGCGTGTGCTCGAGGGTCATGCGGACGATGTGAATTGTGTGGTCTTCTACCCTGATGGGAAGCGAATTGCGTCTGGTTCGAAGGACAAGTCGGTGCGGATATGGAGTGTTGCTACAGGCAAGTTCAAGCACACACTGAAGGGCCATTCGGATTGGGTGTGGTGCGTTGCATTTTCACCTGATGGCACACGTGTGGTATCTGGTTCAAAGGACCACTCTGTCCGGATTTGGAATGCCACAACATGGAAGGTGGAGCACATACTTGAGGGACATTCAGATCCCGTGCGGTGTGTTGCTTTCTCGGCTGATGGTGCACATGTTGTGTCTGGCTCGGAAGACAGCTCAGTCCGGATATGGAATACGACAACCGGGATACCAGAGCATAGACTCGAGGGAAATGATCTTTATGTGACATCCGTTGCCTTCTTGTTTGGTGGAACGCGAGTCGCCTTGGGTGCAATAAATGATTCAGTCTGTATCTGGAATCTCATCACCGGTGAATCGACACCATTGGCCGAATCCGCATCCATCGCATTGCCAGACGGAAGCCGAGTTACCCACATGTTTCAAGGTGAATTTCAACTGGTTGCCCCAGACGAGCATCTTGTGTCCCTATCTGTCAATAAGGACTGGATTCTTGCGGACCCTCCGTTCATACCTTGCTATTTCCCTCCTGATTTTCGTGGCTTTTTCCCACATTCATTCTCTAAATCCAAAGCATGTTTTGGATATGCTTCAGGCCAGGTTGTTATTGTAGATCTTAATCCTGTCCAGCCCTAATTTCTTTTCCAATAAATCATATACTGCTGAAAAAATATTATTGCTTTCCTAAAATTTCTGATTGCTCTAGGTTGCTCTGGGCTGTTCTCATACTTGACTCATTTGACATTAATTAATTTTAAAGATTGAGAACAGGCATGGATATTTTTGGCTCAGCACTCCATGGCCAACTGAACTCAGTTCAAGAGTTTTGAACAGTCAGATAGATTATTCAAATAAGCTTTGGTGGGATATATTGCCCATAGGGAGTGCCTGACACAATTGACATGCTCACCTGTCCAGCTCCTCTCCTCACCAGGAGGAGGGTGTTTCATGATCTGCTCGGCAAGGAGGAGAGGTCGGCAAGACATGATATGCTTGTCACTGCAGCCTTTCTCCAAAATCCACTCTCCACAGACAGCATTGCCTCCTTGTATAGACATGATTTATATCAATTTAATTCAGTTATCGATTTGACATGGATTACTTTGCCCACTTGTTTATCACAGGATGGGTGTTTCAAAGTGTGGCTGGAGGCACATGTGCCTTATACAAATATAGATGGACACACCACATGTGCCTCAAGCTGCACTATGGAATACCTGTCCTGTGATAAACAAGTAGGCAGAGTAATCCATGTCACTCCAAAGACTAATCTGCGCATGGACTTGGAATCACGGGGGACATGAAGACATGTGACTATGCCTGTCCCGGTCACTATGCCTGTCGCCATCACTGTGGCTGACCCCAACTCTGACCTGGAGAGGATAAAGTAGGTAGAGCTATTGTGTTCCAGGTACAAATACCTATACAATGTGTTAATCCTCCTGGCGAAATTTGGTGATATTAAGTTGGTTCCTTACTTTTACCTTTCCCCTTCCCTTCAAACCCTCTAGAGTCATGAACAAACACTGTTTGGTGATTTTCAAAGATGACCTGTAAAGATGCCTTGTCCTTTGTCTCAACCATTAAAGTGACAGCCTGCAGCCTTTACCTTGTCTAGGGCATCCAAAATCCTGCATCGTGCCCAAATAGATGACACATTTTCTATGCAGCTGTATCGACTGACCTGCCTTTGTTAACCACAGTTCCACTTGTAGGAATGGGCACTTTGATAGCTAAGTACTGCTCTCCATACAGGAGTTTGGCCTAGAATTCTCCCAGTAAGTAGATGTAAATTTGTTTGAATGACCATTACACTGACTGGGTTGAAGTTAGACAGGAGACCAGTACTTATATTGAATTGTGGGATGACCCCGAAGGTCGGGATAGCACTGAAGCTGTTGTGACCCTCATACATCCAGTGAAGTTCCTTTTCAGTTGCAAGATGAGAAAAAATAATGTCCGCTTGTCCGATGAAATCTCTTTGGGTCAACTAACCATCTCTTTCTGGGCTTTCTCAACTAATGCCAAGTCTTCTGGATCTGAATATGGACTCCAGTTGTCGGAATCATTTTCATTATTATTTCCAAAATTCTCAAAGAGCTGTCAGCATTACTCACACACTGATGGCAAATAATTAACCAAAAAGTGGTTTTTTTTATCTACTCCAAATCACGTTAGTGATTAAGATTAGCGCAAGCTTATCTTTTTTTACTGCTAGGGTAAAAGGTGGGTTGAACTTGTCTTCTCACAAAATGGTTTTCAGAAAGTGAATGTAAAGATAAGGAGGTCTGAAATGACTCACAGGCCAGCAAACAAGGCAACCCCATTGGCTGGCAATGCCAGATACACAGGCTGGTCTAATATTTGTTTCATTGGAAACCAAGATCAAAAAGTTAGGTGGACGGCACCCAAAACATGTTTCTCAATTCAAATTCAGTGGACCTTAAGAATAAGAATGAACAATGTCATGACAACAGAATAATAGATGTATTTCAATGAAACCCTCATGAAACCCCAACACTACTATGCTTCAGGTTGTGAGATGGCTCAATATATGGTTCGTGACGTCGGTCTAGTTAACTCTCAGGGACTGGTATTATACTTAGTTCAAGGCTCACCAAGCTGACAAAAAATGAGTAGTGTCAATCGGAAATCATATTGACTTACAATTGCCAGCCAAAGACGCAGTGTACAAGACACTCCCCTGGTAATCTGAAAAGATAACAATATGACCTACCGCTTGCAGGCAATGCAGATACTAAATGATTTAAGTAAATGAGAAACCTTAATATATGCATGAACTAGGAATTGATTTCTGGAACCAGCACATATATCCACCTAGTGACGGTGAACCCAGTGAGCATTGAAGTCAATTTCAAGGTCAAGTGAGGCTGTTAGACTATAATCCAACACCATGCTACAGATAAGGGACCGACGACCAGAAGAGGTTTTTGAAACATAGTCCAATTACTAGAGCATACACCACAGAAGGTGACAATCATGGACAAATTGCCGGGAAATTTGGAAAAACTATTTGGATTACCATGATTGTAGTTGCAAATGAGATGGAGGCTATATTAGAGAATTCTCTTTTAAATGAGGACACAGTCATGATCAGTGAGTTCGGCGTGATCCTCAAACAAAAACTGGCCAGATGAGTGGTCAGAGCCGTTCATTGACTTAGCTAGACAGGGAGTGACAAGCCTGTTCCAGATCACAGAGTCACATCCAAATTTCAGGAAGTATATAATGAGATATCAGATGACAAGGTAAGCGCGTTCTTCACGGAAGTGTAAAGTGGGGTCCTGCACATAGACACAATGCTGTGTACCATTGTGCGGTATAATGCAAATAATCCAACTGCCACGCTTGCCTTACAATAAACATGTGCACATTTAATCACCGTCCATAGTATTTATTCTGAGACTCCCGCAGCTTCGCTCTGACACTACTAAATTACTTAGAGGATAACTGCACTTCTGTGGCCCGGCTGTCGTGAGAGCAGGAGCGAGGTTGGGAGTGTAGTCCCCGTGCGGTAACCAACGGATATTGGGATGTTGAAGCGGCCGCTGTCACTCGGTGATTGGATGTAATCAATATGAGTATTGTTTAGTTCGTGGGCGTGATTCCAAGCTTTACTATATGCCCTGCTGGTTTGCTGGACCACATTGCCGGTAGAATGGATGGGCAGGTTTCTTTAAAATCTGTCAGGAAAGGGAGTTAAGGTGGCGGAGAGAAGAGAGGAACTAACTAATATCATGGTGCCAGTCTAATTCTACCCTGCCATTATCGTCATCGTCGCCGACGAAAATTCTAGAACAGAAGACAATCCCTGAGGTGGTGTTGACCTAATATAACAACAGTCGATATCATTTTTCTATCCCGGAATATATACATAAACACTCCTTACTTGGAATTTATGAATAAGCATCTTGAGATCACCATCGACAGTGTTGAGCTTCTTGAGTTTACTACAGATTATGAAACTGTTGAGTTTGCTCGGTTCTTTGGGGAGGATGAGCTCGTTTTGTAGTCCTGTGATGATGTCTCTTTTATGAGAAAGTAAATTAGAGCAGGTATCTACACCACAGACATTTGAAGTTCCTCGAAGAGGTTCATGAATTCAGGATCGATGTCTGCGCAGTTGCTTAACTTGTCAACGGTAAACAAGTTAAGTAACGACGCAGACATGGATTCTCAATGAATGAACCTAATTGAAGAGCTTCAAATGACGTCCGTTAGGGACCGAAATGTCTCAGCGTTCTCGCCCATGTCCTACGCAACACTCTTTCTAGTGTCCCAAGCCAGCCCACCCGCTCTCAGGTGACGCACCTCAAGATGACCGATGCATTTTAAGACGGCAACTGCGGCGACCTTGACCCGGGATGAACGGCGCATCACCACCAATTAACACTCCTCGAGTAAGCTGCGAGAGTTCGATGAGGTGAATGATGTTGTATGGTGCGCGTCACTTAGTCACCGCAACTTTGAATTCGTGCACTTCCGATCATGATGGGGATATTCTGACCAGGTGGAAATGGTCTATTTGATATGCAGGAGAGAAATACCAACCAGATTTCCATAAGACCCTCTGGTTGCTGAGTTTTTATACTGGACACCGAATGAATTGGCCAGTTTCCTTATTAAGGTGTCTATTAAGTAATCAATTACCATATAAGGCAGGTGTTTATTATGTAATCAATTGTCAAACCCGAGCTGCCATACCCTCCGGTACCCGTCTATGGGATTTGTATTTTCGTGAACTGAACTGTTGGAATCAGACATTTCCGACATTACCGATGACGCGTCGTTCACTTAGGACCCATTTGTTCTTTTTTATCATTGTTTTATTTTTCTCGTTCTTCTTATTTATCGTTGTCTCCATTGCTGCGCATTTCCTATTGTAATATTCCACAGTCTCGTAGTATAAAGAGCAGTAGATAATTTATCTCTCCTCAGTCGCATTACCAACGACTGAGGTGAGACATTTAGTTTTCTAACCTAGATATGCTGTACTAAATGCATCTGTAGACTTTATTTAGGTATTAATGAATTCGAGTCGCATTACCAACGACTGAGACTTTATTTAGATTTTTCTGGACATGAAGTTGTGCATCACAAGCACCCATTCCTCTGTCATATGCATCCACCCAACGTCACATCCGATGCTCCCACTTTCAAATTGTTTCCACTGGGTACCGGGTACCCCCCTCTCCCCTTGCAGAGCGCCGGTTAAGCGCCCGATCCGAGGTCGCCACCCCAATTTGGCCTCTGTCACAAAGTTGCGGTGACTAAGTGACGCGCACCATAGGTTGAATGGGTCCAGTGGGTTGGGAGGCAGGGACGGAGTGACCGTCAGTGGTTGAATGTTTAGGTGTGGAGCTACAGCTACAGCTTCAACCAACTAAAGGTCACTTTGCCTCTGCATCCCAACCCACTGGACCCATTCAACCTACCACATTATTCATCTAATCGAACTCTGATGCGCGCACAAAACACTGATTAACAAAGGTGCCAACGGCACGTTCTCAGAACGGAGCGCTTCCCTTGAACTCTGGACAGGGGTGAGTGACCCTTAGTTGGTTGAAGCTGTAGCTGTAGCTTCACACCTCAACATTCAACCACTGACGGTCACTCCGCCCCTGTCCAGAGTACGAGGGAAGCCCTCCGTTCTGAGAACCTGCCGTTGGCACCTTTGTTAATCAGTGTTTTGAGGAGAGTGTCAGTCGTGTCGCTTGGCACAGGACTCAAACTGGACATCATGCTCACGAGGAATGCGGCGCTGACCCCCTAGAAAAGACCAGCCTGCAATGTGCAAGAACAACTTCAGTCGAGTACTGACAGAAAACGGAAAGGTTGTAGAACTTAACAGTATCAGGAGCACATGGAGATAGCTATTGTAACTTCGAGAAACTCGTGGTCGTGCTGTTTGGCAACGTGCTCATAGGTCGACCAGAACCTCAAGGGTATATCCTTTGCGATCTTTCGAAAGAACTCTGAACTATGCATGGTATTCAAAATGTCATCCAGAGTATTTTCCGCCTTGATGCAATCATTAAAAAGGTGCTTCTGCAAGGATACACTCACTCATTTCAAGACCCGTTGTCGGGAGACGGTCTGTCTGCTGGTCCAGAGGAATCAGCCATGGTGGATTGAGGTGGATCTAGGAGGAACGATTGATAGGCCTTGTGTACAACTTACCCGAACCCATCGTTACAATAAATTAGCACACAACACTCGATTGGACACGCAAGGTCTGGTAGTCAGAGCCTGAATACAACTATTGAGATGGGGTGCTTGACCAGGCATCAAAGTGTGAAGGAGCACACGGATCCCACACGGTTCCAGTGGCACTGCAGTGATTGTTGTATTTCAATCCCTGAAAAATCAAGGATTATAGGATGCAAGGAATTTGGGTGGGTGGGCAATTGTTGCTTGTAAGCAGACATAACCTAACTTGAAAGCTATACCTACCAAAAGTGCAACAGGCCTACCAAAAGCCTGCTGCAATCA
>QLPG01016096.1:0-22986 GCA_003314385.1 Gomphus sp. MG54 | reverse complement strand
CCCCTGCTTAGCTCGCCTCCGAGATATACCTCGGGGCTGTAAGAGGGTTGCCCTTACACTGGCTCCATATTGCCAAGAATCAGTTAGGATATTCTAAACAAGTAGTACTCAATACCCTGTCAATCAACAGATCGTAGTGGGTAAGCATGTGGTCCTTGCAACTAGAATTCTGACGGGGTTTGGAGGGTCAGATTCGGAGGGTTGGAGTTCGGAGGGTTGGAGTTGGAGTGTTTCTGCAGAAAGAGATCGAAATTTTTCAACAATTGGTCATGGGGGGTCATATTCCTGAAAAGGTTGGATGCGTTGTTTTGTTTTACGTCCTTAGGCATAGTTGGTGTTCAACGTGAACAACTGGTGCCAGAGTCGGACCCTAGCTTCTTATTCCTCGGTTTCCGAAGTGTCCGACATCTCAGACTCTTCTTCCACCTCTTCCATCACGGAGGCTGCATGCCCTTTGGTGACTGTGGTGGTGGATCTTGGGCATTCCTTGGCTGAGTGGCCCAATCTGCCGCAGAAGAGGCAGAGGTTTTGTTCGAAGCAGCGTTGCCGTTCTTGCGGTGTAAGTTTTCCATCTTTTCTGATTTTGGACGAAAGATCCATGATAGTCCTGCTGCCACTGGATGGGGTCGTGGGTTGGCCTACATTGGCCGTCTTATTGCCCATGTTAGGGGCCAAATACGTGGTCACGGGGGTCCTCCCTCTATCGTAGGGGTGGTCGAAGTTCCAGGAGGAGGGGGGCTCTCTGGCAATTTCCAATTGTCGCTCCCAGTAGCAGGCATCGATGGATTGGGACAGGAGACAGAGTTGGAGTAGGGAATGGGGCTTTCCTACTCTAGAGATCTCGTCCTTGATCCTGCCAGGGAGTCCGTTGTAGAACTGGCAACAAAGTGCAGTGTCACCCCAGTGGACGCAGGTGGCTAGTCGATTGACTTCAACTACATATTTTGTGATGCACTGATTATCGCACATGCAGAGGGTCTCAAGGTCTGCTTCGGCCTCTCTTTCTGGGTTGTGGGGGCCGAAGTTGGTTTTGAGTTTGTTTACGAACTCCTCATAGTTATGGAGCCAGTCTGGCTCATCGGGGGCAGAGAGGGCTGGTTCAAACCAGTCCAGGGCGGTACCGGTCAGGTACAACAGTATGTAGGTTACCTTGGCGCTCTCGGTATCAAAAGTGTCAGGGCGGTCATGGAAGTTCAGTCTACATTGCACTAGAAAGGCTTGTAGTTTCCTTGAATCGGATCCATCAAAGGTATCCAGGTCCTGAACCTTGGCGGTAGTGATTGGCATGGGTAACACCCAGGTATGGGTACCTGCGGGTTTAATGGGCATTGCTTTTACCTGTGACCCACAACGGGTATTGCTTTTACCCACAGGTTTAATGGGTAGTACTTTTACCCATGACCCACAACAGATATTGCTTTTACCCATGACCCACAACAGGTATTGTTCTTACCCATGGGTTCAATAGGTATTGCTTTTACCTGCAACCCACAATGGGTATAAATTGACCCAATACTGAAATTTAATCTATTTCCTTATTATAAAAATTCAATATTTATAGAATATTACCCGTAATAGTATCCCAACCCATAGTACACTCCTCCTCAGAATCCTGGCTTATATCAGCTTGATATGGGTAGAAAGTTGACTCTTCTGCTATCCCTAGGAAGTTGACAAGTTAGTACAACAAAGCTACATTTTCTAGCAGCCATTCTATAGCTCCGATCCTGCAAACATCACCCTACCTCAGGTGCACCCAGGTACACATCTGCCTTAGGTATAGACGACATACACACAGAGGCAAGTGTACCTGGGCTTCCCAGGAGGCAGGATGGGACTACCAGCAACCCCAATGTAAACAGCATCCTACCTCAGGTGTACCCACATACACATCTGCCTTAGGTATAGATGACATACATACAGAGGCAAGTGTACCTGGGCTTCCCAGGAAGCAGGATAGGGCTACCAGCAACCCCAATGCAAACAGCATCCTACCTCAGGTGCATCCATATACACATCTGCCTTAGGTATAGACGACATACACACAAAGGCAAGTGTACCTGGGCTTCCCAGGAGGCAGGATGGGACTACCAGTAGGGAATAGTATGGGTTCGGCCAACCTGCACGGGTCACCGGGTCGGGTGCCCTTGGGTGCGGGTGCAGGTCAAGTGGAGAGCACCCGTGACCTGGCACGTCAATCATGTACGCGTGCATGTACATGAGTACGACACCCAACCTGGCACTCGCTCCTGTCGTACGTGTGCGCGTATGACATGCACGTGCATACGACACACACGCGTGGCACACACATATGACACACACGTGCCGCACAGGCATACAACACACACATTCCGCACACGTATGACATGCATGCACCGACACCAACGAGCCGTACGTGGACGTGTAGAACGTGTTCATCTCGGCGTGTATGCGTACAGTGTGTTCATGTGTGCGCATACAACACGTCCATATCGGCGTGTTCAAGTCGGCACGTACGTGTACGGCGTGTTCATGTCGGCGTGTGCGCGTACTGCATGTTTGTGTTGGGGCATACAGCACGTTCATGTCAGCGTGAATGCGATGTACGACATAAACACGCTGCAGGCATGCGGGTATGCCACGCACCTGACACCCGTCAACCCATGGGTTGACGGGTTTGGGTTTCCCATGGGTTGGGTGTGGGTCACCCACATTTGACCCGTGGGTGACCCATGCCATTCCCTAACTACCAGCAACCCCAAATTATCAATGTGGTGGCAGGATACTACGGGAGTGCACTGCTAGTGGTGGCATCACAAGGTCATGAGATGATCTTTTGGCTATTGATCGACAAGGCAGCGGATGTCAACGTGCAGGGAGGAGTGTATGGCACTGTGCTGCAGGCGGCCTCATTTGGCAGCCAACAGGGCATCGTGTGTTATCTGCTAGAGAGAGGATCGGATATCAATGTGGCGGCAGGAAAATTTTGCAGTGCACTACAAGCGGCGGCGTTTTCAGGTCATGAGCCACTTGTTCGGCTATTGATAGAAAAGACTCATACTGACTGCTTTCACTGATCGTACTGGTGACGATCCTCGATGACAGTGCGATGCATCCTAGACTGAGCGCCTTCATTGAATGGTGCGGTGACTTGCTCACATTGCTCCCCAGAGGTGATTACACCGTTCGGACTCTTCCTCGGTGACGTAATGACATCGCTGATGGTCTACGTCGCCGCACAGTGCTGCTGTATCGCGAACCCTCCATTATTGTTTCTTCATCGACATCCGCTGCATGACGCACCATTGACATTGCACTCTCTCCCTCGCTCACATGGCTCCCCAAAGAGGTGACTACACCTTTCCGACTCTTCCTCGGCGATTTCATGCTGACAGCACACGCTCCGTTATTATTTCTTCATCGACATCCATGGCACCGCTCTGCAGGCGGCCTCATTTGGCAGCCACCAGGGGATTGTTTGCTATCTACTAGAGAGAGGTGCACGTGGCTGCAATAGAAGGTCATCAGATGATCGTTCAGCTTTTGATCGACAAAGCAGCAGATGTCAACATACAGGGAGGGGAGTAACACATCATATGCGCCATACACGTGGTACTTGCCGCCTCACTCACCACATGTGCCATATGCATTGTACGTGCCACACACGCCGTATGTGCCATATGCGTCGTACACGTCGTACGTGCCGTATGCGTTGTATGTGCCGTACGCGTTGTATGCGCCATACACGTGGTACTTGCCATACGCGTATCCCTCTATGCGCTCGCCCTCCTCAGAGCGGGGCCTACTGGAGCAGGGCCAACTGGAGCGGGGCCAAGGATGGGATTTGGGCCAAGGATGGGAATCAGGCCAACCGGGCAGGGGGCAACAGGATTGGGGCCAGCAGGATTGGGGCCAAGAGGACTGGGGCCAGAAGAATTAGTGAGTGCGTCAGTTTGGCTGCCGCTTGGGTCGTAAGAATAGGAGTGGGCACGCTGTATGATTTGCTGTAGGGCTTTTTATAAGATTTGCCATAGTAAGAGTTGCTGTAGTAGCACGGCTCATATGAGTCCATGTCGTCAGCGTAACCGTAGGATTCGTAGTACCCCTACACAGATGTGAGTAGACATAACAACAACAGGCTGGACAACATACGGCTTGAGGGGTGGGTGCGCTGAAGATGACAAACGGCATGAAGCTCTTGGGGGCAGTATATCCGCTGAGATGAGCATGGGATGCTGGAGGTGGTACTTTGGGGATGGATCATGTGGTAGCATCCAGTCCACTTGGCCGATGTTGGGTATGTGGTAGCGTCCGTCCGTCGAAGGTTGGTAGCGTCGTGCAGTGGACAGGCCAACTGAGGGTATGTGTATGTGGTTTGACACCAAGCTGATGTAAGCGAGGTTGGCGCTGAACCTCAATTACATCAGCCACAAAACATATTAAATCAATTTTGAATTTTTAAAATACAAAATTATATTGATTTTGAGTACAGTCACATGATGGGAGTGCAGGTGGGCTTAGATATAATTTATATAAGTGAGGTTAGCGCTGAACCTCGCTTATATAAGTGTACCTGTGAATGGATACAGGTTTGGGCCGGGTTGGAAATCCTGACCCTGACCCTTACCTGCGCTACCCGTACCCGCTACCCACGTGGGTTTCCAATACCCGTGCCAATCACTACTTGGCAGCGCGGGGGGCTGATCTTCTGGGGCTGGCTAAGTCGCTTGCCAGCATAATGAGGGCCTGAGTGAGATCGGGCACAACATTGGGTCCTAAGGTGGGGGCCCCTCCTGGGTGTGCAGGAGGAGGTGGTGCTACGGCAGGTGGTGCAACATAGGGTTGGGTGATGGGGGGTGGTGCCACGAGCGGAGGTACGACAGGTGGTGCAACGAGTGGTAGTGCTACGGGTGGTGGTGCCACATGTGGAGGTATGAAGGGTGGTGGTACGTAGGGGGGTGCCTATGAGTCTGACGGTGCTGCTGTAGATGGTCCTGAACTGGACCGCATATCCAATGGCGATGATTGTTGAGTTGCTGGGGGGTGGTTTACGAGGACCAGGTTGGTCAAATTCAAATGCAGGTGTTGGTCTGCATTCGAGAATCTGGAGTTAGAAGAAGGCTCCAGGGGGTGTGCTAGGGTCTGAGGCGTCTGGAAACTTGGTCCAGGGACAGGCAGTTCTCAGGGGACGGATGCACGGCGGGCAGATGCCTGAGTGATTGTCTGCATGGCTTGTGAACGTGTGATAGGTCTCATGCTTAATGACGATCAGGAGTGTGAGTATGAATATACTGTTAAATCCACATGTCAGCGCTTAGCTAGAGACTTCTGGAAGGGTTTTCAGAGGGTTCCAAATGTTTTCCAAAGGGAGGGTTCGTATTCCAGGGATGGAGGGATTAAGGGTCATGGACTTGGATCGGAATCGGAATGGGGGCAGAAAGTCGGAATGCCGGGGGTCTTGGGACTGTTCACGGTATAGGGTGGTACGAGTGGTTCGAGGTCTCAGGGACTTGGCTGCAACTTATGTGTTACGCCCTCCTCAATCATCTGTCCCTAATTTTGGAGAGTTGGAAAGTTTACTGGAGCTTAATCGGACACTACGACACAGAATTAAGTCAATATTCATACTGGCAAATAGTCCAGTCGACTGGTGGCTTATATACATGTATCTAGTCTTCGTACTATCTTTTACTGAGTAAAGACAAGGGGGGGAAGAGAGTACAAAGGGCAATATAAAGTGAAGAACAAAGGAGTGAGGTACGCGATGATCCTGCACGTCGTCTATCAAAGGAGCGGAACCTTGACTTCGGAATCTTCGGAGGTTTGGAAACATGGAACCTCGGAATGGTGCATTGGAAATTCGGAAATCAGTTATTCAGACTTTGAGTGATCGGAAAGGTCCCGGAAATGGTGCAGGTGGTTGTGGGGTTTAATGTGGGTTTATTTGGCAGCATGGGCCATAACAACTTGCAGCTAGTAATTCTAACAGGAAAGCCACCTTCTAAACTAAGCACTGTGGAGAATACCATTGCACTTCACCCTGCTATTGATGGCACCTGTTAAGAATATGCAAGTCTGATGTCTCAGATGAGGTTAGAGGGCATATATGGAGTATCAGAGTCGTCAAGTATATTGTAAGTTTCCAATCTTGCGCTACATTCGAGCGGCGCCATACATGCTCAAAGACCGCGGTATTTCAATTGCTCAACACTTGGGGCGTTTCTAAAATACGTAAATTATTTTCAGGACATCCAATAGGGTATCATATATCAGCAGGGACTGGTGTCGGAAGCTTGTCTCGCCAAGAAATTATACAGCCAGAGCGTATGGCCGGGGATGCCCTCTTGACCGACCGCCAAATTGTTGAGTATAATATTGACGCAGAATTTCAAAAGTTACCCCAAGTCAAGGCAGTCCATACTGTTGCTTCTCATTGGAGATAGGTGTAGGCCGCAACACACCAGATGCTAGATGCATGGAATGTGGCGGACAAACCCATTGATGTCACATATGAGCTGTTCAAGTTAGGTATGTAGTAGTTAAAACTCGAAAGATGTCCTGATCGTGGATATGTGGATATCGTCCAAAGATGGGAATTAAGGGTGAAGATTACTTAGGAACGGGAGTGAACGGCTAAACTTACCTTCACTTTACCTGAGAGGGTCATTATTGATCCGAAATGGTAGATGACTACTGCGCTTGATGTCATGCAGTCACGTGGTATGGCACGCGTTTCATATCTCTACCCGAGCCTATCTCCGTGTGGCAAATGAGACACCCTCGGGCACTACGGAACAGATGCAGGTCAAATAACAAACTTTGGGACCTCCAATAACAATGGTCTCTCCAAGCGAGCAGACGTTCCCATCACAGGAAAAATCGTGAATGAAAAAAAAAATCCACTGTTGAATGTTACTGTAATACTATGTAGAAGGCTCACGACTTTTCGTTGACATAGAAACCTCGCAAAAATATCAGGGCACCGCAATAGTTGCAGAACTTATGGCATGTTGACTCTTTTTCTTCCCCGGCCCACTCTCTTTGTAACCACCCTGTGAGCCTTGGCCAAGAGTGTGCCAGTCCTCAAGGTTCAGTCCAACTGCTTGAAAAGAGCGAAGTAAACTCACCACGACTGTGTATATAGATGCTCACGCCGCAGGCGGCAGAAGAAGGGTGGAATACCGGAATAATCACTCGCTTAATCGCTTCGAAGTACTACTTGTTGGCTTCTGTTGGTATGTGCACTATCTCTTGCAGTATTAATTTGCTGATTATAGGTTCATGAAGTTATTCTTTACTTCGACTATTTTCTTACTTTCGACTTAGAAGTTAAAAACTTGTGGAAGAGGCCAGTGAGAGGACATAATATTTTGTTTCTTCTGGTTTGCATCTTTCAAGTGTGAGGAATCTTCTCTTGATTGACATTTTTATCCTTCAGAGTCGATATTATCCACTATTGACATATTCAACTGTCCTTACCTGTTCGTGTTATTCCATCTTCCTCTTATAGTATTGTCATGTCTTCGATAGCTGCCTACGACCCTTTCTGGAACGCAAAGGTAAATAAACTGCAATCTTTCACCAGTAGTTTGGCTGATTCTTCCCTTCTTGAGGCGTTAGTAAAATTTTATTTGGTAAAAATAGTCTCAATGCTTTGCCAATAGATGTGAAGCATTCAAATTCTTCCCGTTCATCGCTGCATGTGTCAGCGAAGCCATCCTTGGTAGTGAGTCTGCATAAACCATGTGCAAACTCACAGCTAATCATAAATCAGTAATCGTGATGTTACGGCTCTTCGCCTTGTATGGCCGAAATTGCAAGGTACTCTCACTGCTCTTCCTCGTGTATGTCACACAGCTTTCGCTGGGAGGGGTACGTCCTTATTTCCCGTAGTCGAACCTCATCCATATACTATGGCATTTAGTGGGCTGCTGTGGCAGTCGTTCGCGCTTCTGATCTTCCCCCGGGGTACGGATGTATTGTGACTGTCCCAAAAGAGTTGTACGTTAATATAGACTGACTCACCTCACACCACTTAACCCTGTTACCTACTTCTAGTATTTACCGTAGGCTTACCCTTACCGCAGGCTACAGTTGTTCCGCTGATCCCAGTTCCTAGGTTTTGCTTGGCTTTGGGGTGTGGCTGCCGTCTTTGACACCTTGGTCTTTGGTTTGACAATACATCGCATCTTGACTCTGTACAAATCAGGTGTCAAGATGGGCCTCATTACATTAATCTTCCGAGATGGTCAGTGTAATACGTTTTACGTCACGTAGGTCATTCACTGACCACTTTGAAACAGGTGTTATTTACTTCGCGTAAGAAATTCGTACCTTGTACTTGAATTTATCCCACCCAAAGTTATAATAGTGTAATGTTTTCTGCTAAGCTACTTAATTTTGTCCTATTTTGGGTGCGTAGACCCAAATTCTTGCTCTATGTTTCCTCGTTTCACTCACTGTTTTTTTTAGACGGCTGTAACAGTAATTTTCTTCCTTGACTGTAAGAACCTGCTCGCACGCTGAACAGTCATACAGGCCAATCTCGTGACTCTCAACTGGGCGTTTAACAACATGTACGTTACCTTTATGTAAACAGCCACCGACCCATACAATAATTGACGCCTGTTCCGTATGTAGTATCACAGTCATCATGATCAACCGCCTTGGTACGTCCTCTGATTGATGGTGGCCGAGTGTTTTGTTTCCATTCAAGATAAAACTGACTTCTTGATCAATGATGCAGTCCTCAACTTGCGCGAAGAGTCTTTAAATGTAATCGTATCAACGAATAGGCCATTCAGTAACTCGTTTGTTATTAGTTCCTTCAGCATGGATTCCTTCGTCACCTCCTTAGGGAGGTCTGTTGCTACTCCAAGATCACCTGAGGAGTCACACCAAGTATATGACAATGGCGATGCACAAGAAGACTTCGGCCGAAGGTTAATAAATCCAGTTTAATTGGCTGGGTTGGTTATAAACAGAAGTTCACTTATACCTGTGAATGACTGCGTCAATGACATGGTCGATACCATTGATATCTTTGAATGCGAACTGTGAAATTGGGTACAGGCACCGAAGGCCGCATATTCACCGCAAGACCCTTAACAACAGTGATGCCAACAGTACAAGTAAACAGCAACGGAGAACCAAGCACTTCAAAGATAGTGCTTTACAAGCACACCAGCAAGAACCTCTTCCTGCGTTCCCTCCTCTCTCCCTTTCTTTAGGTCACTTTGCCCATAGGCCGCCACGCGTGCCTTGCGGTATTCAGCAGATGTTGGAGGAACAAATTCACCATTCTTGAATCGATCACTGACGCCATGGCGCTGCAACACAGGCGACTCCAGCAACGGACTCAGCTGTAGAGAGTCATCCGGCATAACGAAATAGAAGGCGCCAAGTCTGTTGTATCCGCGTTGGTCGGGAGGCGGCTGGACGACGCGGTGGATGGTCGGTTTGTAATAACCTCCCGAAAGAAATTCTAGACTATCGCCCGTGTTGATGACCTGATGATGGTCGTCTTCGTGAGATTCTCCATCAGTACAAGAGATTCATTGGATACTTACAAGTGCATTATCAATGTGTCTGATCCAGCGCCATTTCCCATCTGGAGATTTAATTTGCAATCCCGAGACGGGCTGGCTCCACAAAATGGTGATGGTTTGAAAGTCTTATAAATCAATTAGAACAACGTAAAAGAAAAGATATCACCTCGTGTCTAACCTGTATGACCCTTGAGCCACAATTTGTTAGCTTTAATTTCATCCTCGTCGGTGCGAGGGTAGCTTGATAAATAAAAAATAAATAACGGCGTCATTGGAGAAACTTTTGACGCGAGAAACTTTAACGCACTATTTCATGAAACGCATCCAGGTTTCACTTTCACTATCAAATCCGTGGTTCTTAATGAAAGTTTCTTCAGGAAGCTCCAGGCCGAGGGCAATGAGTCTGCAGGCCACGTGGTTGATAAATACGTGAGGAAACAAAAGCAAGAGAAGAACATACCTCAAAATAGGATAAAGAACGTTAAAATGGTTGTGACGTGCGAAGTCTGAGAGTTCAGGAATGAAAGGGCGCAGAGCCTCGGGGTGTTCACGTCTAGTAACATCATGATTGACTACATGACCAGTAAGTGTCAAGGTAGTGGTCAGGGAAGATATCGGGATTACTATTGTAGTTTTCAATCTGATCCCTCACACCATTGTCGATATGCTGAATAGCGCCTTCAGTCAATGTGATCAGCTGTGCTGGTGAAAGGAACGCATACCCAGTAGGAACGAAGCTTATATCCTTGGTAAGATCCCGTCTCTTTCATTTGACCAGCATACTGTTGTTTCTCTGCATGGCTCACTTGTTCAAACGGAATGTCGGCGATATCGAATATGCGTGCCGTCTTTTGTACTCAACTTAACCGTCAAAAGAGTATATGAAGAATTCACACGCACTTGTTCGGGTGTATACCCGTGGTTCACAACATAGAAAAATCCTGCACTAGACAAAGCCTCTCGCACTTGAATGGAGAGCTGTGCGCGACCTTCGGGGGTGCTAGCCTTCGACAGGTCGAGGACTGCAAGGTCTGCCCATTCCACTACACAATTTGGGAGTCGGCGTTCAGGCCATGTATGATGTTACTATCCTCACTCACATTCGCATTTGGTAACTGGAGGAGCAATATAATGGGGTGCGGGGGGGAAGATAGTTGCAGGCATGTCTACCTTAGCGCGTTGCTTGTCACAATATGGATTATGTGTAAGACCACGAAGTCTCTGGTTTATATACCTTACTCGGGCCGGTGTTTTCAATAAAGCGTTGGAATCGGGGCAACTTCACAACACGTGTGTTCTCAGAGAAATTGGAAAAGAAGATACGCCTTTAAGCCAATTCTTCTCAATTCGATAAGCATAGTCCCTGAAATACCCCGTTTAGATTCTCTGAAGCAGCCTTCCCACAGGATGCTCAAATAAATGTGTGACTTGGAGTTGGATCGTTATAGACCTGGGAGTATTCGTGACGACCAAATAATGCACAACAGTCTACTTCTGCTTCTAGACTACCCTACAATTAGCCTTCCATACACATGGAACCTTTACGCAGCCTTGTCACTTCGAATACAGAACGTAAAGAAAGCTATTGGATAACACGGAAGTACCGCTTTTTTTGTGACTAGGTCTCAAAGGTGTCAGGCTCGCTCTTCAAAGGGTGTCACTTCAGGGTCCGATATCGTGCGACCAGCTCTCTGAAATCGACTGTGGGAGCTAACCTGCTTTCGGAACGACTTATGTGACAATCTTGCGAATGTTGGTATCAGGTTTTATCATTTAACTGCATTTTTTTTCTTGTGAGCGCACGGAAAGAAACTGCTCGATTTCCGATATTTTTTTGTCTATACATGAAAATTCCTTGATTGATCAATCACTCGAGCAGTCTTCGGAGATAAGTTCCCACTGGCAGTCAGAAACCACCATACGGCTCAAGTATACAAAAAAAAAAGAAAAAAAAAGTCTCCTTCCTCTAAATTGGGTTGCAGATGTCATCACTGGGCCCTTTTATGTTATATACTATGGAAGGCTAAATTGCCGACGGAAACGGCCACCGAAAAGAGTAACTCTAGCCTCATGGGGAAGTCGAACCCACAACCTTGAGAAAGAAATTGTCTCATAAGAGTCTCACGCTCTACCGATTGAGCTAGCACGACAACGGTGATTTTGAAATTGATACATGAATAACGTATCTCACTGTGTTCTGCTGGTTACATCAACCCATTTGTGTATAACTAAATATTTAGTAGTAAGAAATGCATGTTTAGAATTCTCGGCTGATGTGGAGCTACTCTTTCATCCTAGAAGCAATGTCATGTTGCCCCATGAATTTTATGTTTACTAAATTCACAATCCTAGGCTTATTTAAGCCCCTATATGTAACCTAATGGACGCTAACTTGGCAGATTCTCATAAACAACACATTATGTAAGCTGCACAAGCCCAAAGGACACTCTCTTGCTATGTCACAGTTAGTTCTCTTCAACAGACATTCTGACATTCCACTGTCAACAAGTTATGGGCCCTGGGCTCTAACTATCTCATGCTGTGTCTAGGGAATAGCATGGGTTATGCTAACCTGCACAGGTCACCAGGTCAGGTATCCTTGGGTTTGGGTGCAGGTCAAGCTGAGAGCACCTGCAACCCAGCCCAACCCATGGTGTCATGCATGTGCACACATGTATGATATAAATGTGCTGTAAGTGCATGTACACATGTAGGACATGAACATGCCATATGTGCACATGCATGACATGTGTGCAGGTGTAGCATGCACCCAACACCCATCCACCCATGGGTTGAAGGGTTCAGGTTCCCCATGGGTTGGGTGCAGGTCACCCACATTTGACCCATGGGTCACCCATGCAATTCCCTAGCTGTGTCTGCATTGCTTATTCCTTACTCTATCTACCCACAAACAAATTTCACTATCATTATGTCTACTGATATCACTCACATGAACACTGATGGACCCACTTTTCATCTCAGTAATGTTGACTATGTATCTTCAATGGAGAGGAGAGATATGAGGCATGCTACAGAGAAAGAAGTTGTGAAAGTTAGTGACTGAGGCAAGGATTATGTTAAATGTAGTAGAAGAAGAACAATGAGAGAGAAAACCTCAGACACAGTCACAGACATAGATAGAGAATGTGGTTGCTAAAACAAGTCTCTTAGATAAATATGGTTCTTATATTCAACACTTGATGCTGCTGCTGCAAATCAACCAAAGGTGTGTATTTCTGTAAGTGTAGAGGACATGCAGGAAGTGTGTCATGAAATTATCTATACCTCTCTGTTTATGCAGTACTCATCCAATTATTGAGGAAATTATTCACAAAAATTGAGGGTTTACGGTGATCAAGACTGCTGTCAAGAGAAGAAGCTCTGTTGTGCCTTCAGAAATTCTGATTTAACTATAGTAACTGGAAATTTCTAGATTACAATAGATTATTGTCCATGCCTCCAGGAGCATTGAATAGCTTCAACAATCTAGCATAAAAATAAGAATTGCTACAGGCTTGATCATGTGCCCAGACAAATTTGAATTTGAGTTCCAATGTGTCCAAGCATCTAGGGCTACCCACGTAAGAATAGAAGATATATCAATTTATACAAGGTTCAACCCCTTGCTCCACTGGCACCAGGAGGCAGCGACCCTGCAACGCACAACGCAACGTGCTCTCCCCCGGTTCTCCAGCTTCTCACGACGACAAAGATGTCAACAGTACCGACAGATGCATACGAGCTTCTTCAATGGAACATGATCCGTGGTAAATTTGGTCGTTCATGCTTCAATAATGTACTTGAAGTTGACTATACTCTTTAGCCCACCAAACATTCAAGGACGGATATGATAGTATTCTTCCCCGTCTCGATAACCCACCTGTCCATGATCTCAATAACTTTTTGGGATATTGTGAAACCTGGGCCGACGCCATAGATGAGCACCATAACTTGGAAGGTCTGTGCTCAAGCTTTGACCATTGGACCTACAAAAACCTGGGGGTTGACTGAATAATATAGAGCTAGTGGTCTTCCCTTTCCTAAGCAAGAAGTTGGACTTTTCACGAGAAATCGAAGCTCACAAGACCATCCATGCGGGGTTGGATGAATTACTCGTAACAATTCGTGCTGCTAAACGTGACACCTCGCTATTCAATGCGGCGAAGTTGAAAGAAATGATGGTGAATTTCCGAGTGCCCCTTGTAGGTATTTACCATAGCCGACCTTTGCTGTGACTGACTTTCACCAAGTATGAACATCTTGATGAAGAGGTTGTCCACATTGCACCTGCCGAGCTCAAAGTGTGGGAAGCACACGAGCTTCAGACTCTTATACAATCCTTGGAAAAACGTGCCAAAGCTTCTAGCAATCCATTCACAGTATTGCCATACATGAGAAGGTCTGTCCTGCCTTTATTAAATGTTTTATAGGTAAGGGTTAAATGTTATCCATGCTCTAATCAATATCCTCTGTAGTCACACCCCCCCAGAGTACAAAGATATCTGGCCACCTATGCCTTGGTTCGTTCGTAAGGTCGTAATACCATATGTGTTTGCTGTTCGCTATTCAGGGTAAGTTCTTCATCCAGCCACACTGCATTCGTCCAAAAAAATTTCCGTCGCGACCTGATGTGTGTAACACTTCAAGGTACTGGAAATACGCCCCGTATGCGATGTCTTGATTTCAATTCCTGCCCTTCTAATCTACCTAAATCTTCCTACACCCCTGATTCCTTTCGGCCGCTACGTCTATGTCCGCATTATTGTAATAGTATCTCTTCTATGTTCTCCTCTTTTTTTTTTGTAATAACCTCAGCTATTAATTTGATATCATCCGCCACAAGCTCCAATATGACCTCTGTATACCTTTTGACCCAGAATCATCGCAGTATACGAGGCGCTAGAGCTGATATGCATGCATGTCGTGTTGTTCTGGAAATTCACCTTTCTTGACATTTTTGAATGCTTCCCACTGGATATAGAAACAATTTCTAGCTTGTAAATTTTTCAGAAAATCTTATATAGTGGTTACTTGTGAATAGAGAAATATCGCCTGAAATATTTCTCTGAGAAAATGAAGAGTGGATTTCCATTCCATTCTCTATGATCTTCCTTTGAAATTATAAATATGTTTTCAGTATTTGCACAAAATTGTTACCAAATCTGGTTAAATAATCTTATCATGCTTCCCCATTGAAACCATTAGTCAGCCGCTGCCCTTTCCCCATTACGCCCTTGCAACTGCGATGTCTCAGCCATCGTGGCTTCAACAAGCGTTGCAAGAGTTCAAACTTGCCGTAGCTGTGCAGACCTTAGAGTATCGCGAACTCATGCGGACATCGGCCAGAACGGCGCGGTACGATTCTCGCACTACCCGCTCATGCTTCAGCGGCCTCTTAAGCTCATCCCGCAGTCCTGCGATCAACAAATCTTACTACTCGTGCTCAGTCGGACAGGACCCCACTTACAAACGGCATAATAGGTATCTAGCCATCGAACCCTATGATAGGACGAGAGTCCTTGTGCCTACTCCAACATATGACCCAAGGGTCTCACAACTTGGAAATGGTACCATCCCGTTTCGATATATAAATGCAGACTGGGTGCGCGAATTGGCTGGCGGCAAATGGTGGATTGCAGGCCAGGCGCCACTTCCGGTCACAGCACATGCTTTTTTGACACTTTGCATGTCCCCGGTTGCGCCAACGTCTAGTGCCTGCACAGCATCATCACCACCTCCACCTGAAAAACGAGTGCACACGATTGTCCAACTCACGCACATGGTTGAGGGAGGCCGGCGCAAAGCTCACCCTTACTTTCCACATCCACAGCAGAGTATGATCGTTCATCCAGAACCAGGCTGCGATGCGCCACCAATCCATGTATATAACGACGGCGAGGAGATAATCAAAGATTCAGCATGTATTCAAACTAATCTGCGTTTACGATGGGGAGGTGAAGAAGGCACTGGAGGTGGTCCTTTAGATGAATGGAAAGTCACACACTTGTTTTACACCGCCTGGCCAGACTTTGGTGTACCAAAGGATAACCACTCCATTCTCCACTTTGCACAACTTGTAGAGTCCTTGAATAACCGACATCTATCCCATCCCACTAATGACCCAAATGCATCCCCCCCGATCCTTATTCACTGTTCAGCTGGTGTAGGACGAACAGGATCGTTCATCGCATTATCATCTCTTCTCCGCACATATTCCCTACTCTCTTCCCACTCGCCATCGTTTATACCT
This sequence comes from Gomphus sp. MG54, assembly GCA_003314385.1. Lineage (NCBI taxonomy): Eukaryota > Fungi > Basidiomycota > Agaricomycetes > Gomphales > Gomphaceae > Gomphus > Gomphus sp. MG54. The sequence goes on along the minus strand of QLPG01016096.1, from coordinate 7,209 downwards.
CCAGTCCCTCTTCCAATATCACCCCTTGGACCTCTTCCACATAATCTGGACGATGATTTAATCGCACACGAGATTGATGCTTTGAGAGAGCAGCGGCCGTCTATGGCGGAGAAAGCAGAACAGGTTGTTTGGGTGTATAAGGCATTGTCCAATGCGTTTGAAGGTGAATGAGATCTGTGACGTTGGAAGGCCAATGTGCACGAGTCATGGGCCATGGTTCTAGTGCGTCTGTCACGATTGTCTTTCTTGATCGTGTAAACTGCGCATCTTTTATATTCCTCATTGTTTGATTCATTGTCAAATCCACAGTGAGATCACTGTCTCTTATTCCAGGTCCATGCCCCCAGCTACTCTCGTGATGATTCCAAAGTTCAAAATCACTGTCACGTTGTGCATTCAGTGACCACACTGGTCTTATGATTATCCGTTACCTGTCTTCTGGATCTTAGGTCTTGCGCAGATCTCTTGAGCAAACTGCTGCTCTCGTGACGATCCCAAAGCTCAGAGTGACTTTCTCGCCATATGCTCAGCGATACTTGACCACCAGTGTGAATGTGTGTTTCCTTGTTCACTGCTTTCCTTTCCGATTTGGATTATTCACGAATCGCTTTCACATGAGCGTTCGGTCTGGTCCCAAGCATTGTCATTCAAACACCTGTCCAACAATTCCTGTCTCCCGATCCTTGTGAAGTATATGCTATTCCTTACAATTATGCAGGTTTGCTTGTGTGGGTAAAACTTTGGCGCTTAGTGATACAGTGGTTATACTTATTCTGATGTCAGAGGTTCTGCTTGGTAATTCGAGGCTGGTTATAGTCAGAAAATTCTCTATCATCCCATATCCAAGCTATGAGGAATTTGTCAGTTGGCTATGCTGTCACTTATACTTGTTGCGATCGTTCATATCTTCAGCTGCCACATCTGCTCAAACTTTTTTCCCTCTTCAGCTTTGCTGTTTTTCTTCCGTGCCATTCTCCATTACTTCCACTCTCTTATGTTCTCCCTCTTCGCACCGGTGTATGTTGCGTCAGCCAATGATTGGTATATCTGGAAGCTGCTCATGGGATATGGGACATGGAAGGATAACCACTTGCCGTCTTTGGTTATTACAAGTTGATCAGCCAAAGATCTACCGTTACTCCAAAATCTACAGAAACTCCTTCCAGGGCGGAAATAATGTGATCAGTAATATCACTACTACAGGCTGGAATATATAGTGCTGTGGCTCTAATCACACAAATGGAACTCAAAATTGTAGACGAGACGGTAAATTGAACGATCCATTGCGGGCATGCCTACGAGGGCAAAGTGGATAAGACAATTAATTGTTTGTCTGTCTAAATCATCCCCATCCTAATTCCTATCCTGGTCTATCCTGGTCTATATTTTGATTTATTTATTTCATTTCATAAATGTAACTCTAGATAACTGATGGAATCTATTTGATAGTGTAGCAGTAGGCTTTTGGATGCAAGCAGGCCTCCGCTTCACCATTAAATAGATAACCTTGTCGCACTCGATGTGGAAGGAGAGAGGGAAACCAACACTCGAGAAGATTGCCTTATTTAACAGGTTCGCTTGTCATCTTCCTCCAGTTGTAATCGTCCGACGTACCTTCAAAAAGATTAAGTTTTTTTTTTCTGTTCATGATTGTCCTCCAAGTGGGAAAATTTCTTAGGTGCCGCAGCTTCAGGCAGCAACACCGATATTTCAGCTGGTACCGCCAATGCTTCAACTAGCACCATCTTTTTCAAACAGTGGTTAGGGATATGACTACACCACATTGCTTCATTACCCGAAGGAATCCTACTCAGTTATGTTACGGCCTTTAATTCTCAAGTTATTCCTCCAGTTTAAGACTGACTTCGCCCATAGACTCGTGTTTCTGAATGTCTTCATTGATATAAGACAGCCTGGGGTCGGCACCACCGCTGCTTTTACGGCTACAGTACTTAGCATGAGGCATGACCGACAGAGCTGGAACGGTTTCATCCAGGTGTACCTTTACTGATATAACTCTCCATTTTAGGACACGATCCCCATCAATCATAGGCTGTCGAGATACTTCCGGTTCTTTCAACGGTCGTATCACGCTAAATGGCACAATAGTAGTGGCACATGTGCTAGTATCAATGTCGCACTGGTGATACCTCGTGATTGCAGTGCCTCACGAATGGTATTGTCTCATGATGGTGTTTCATTTTATTGGAATGCACTGCCCTTTCATGCCATGTATGGTTTTTAGCATGAAATTCATAACAATGCACACCTTAAAGACTGTCGTGATCCTCAGTGATAGAGCCAAAAATAAGAACAAAACGTACTTGAGTTAATCATATTCACGTACACCAAAACTCCCGCAAAGTTATATTTCCCACATGAACAAAAAAAAACACCATTTACTTATGTGTTCTGTGATTGATGCAACGGGAATTCAAAAATTTCAATCAGCGATGGCTGTATCGCTCATTACGCCGGAAACCAAAGTGAAGTGCGCTTCAATAGTTGATACAAACTCGCAAAACAATTGAACTATTCCTAGGGTTAGTTCCACTTTGGACAAATCCGTCGGGAAGAAATACTTGACAGACGGTAGCGCGGAAACGTGTTGGACATCATCTCAGGTTCGTTGATTTAGTGGATTGATGTTTATTTACGGTAGATGATGTTTATGTACTACGAAAGTAGGGAACTCCCCAGTATATACAACTTACTTTCCCTGCTCCTGCCACACCGACAAGGATTAGCCTGACTTTCCAAGGTGGCTTCGTCGGAACTCGTTGTGCGGTACATGTGCTTCCACACAATCCGGACGAATCCGCCAAGTGGGATCTTATGACGTACATCTTTCCGGAAGACGTGAACCGTCGACAGGTGTTTGATATATCTTCAACTCCAGGGATACCTAACGATGTGAGTACCGTAGTGGTGGACCAGATTAAGTTGGTTTTCGAGGAGAGCTCGGATTTTTTTGGTCGCATCACGGTTTACGATCTTGGTGTGGAGGGTTATACACATGTAGATCCGCAATGAGGTTCTGCGATGCTACTATAAGGCATTGCTTATCCCTCAACAATCAATTCCTGTCGGATGTTAACAACTGGGTGACGATGAATAGAGGAACTTCCTAGTTTTGCGGGACTGTCTAGCAGCACTATCATACTCCTGGTACAACCAGAAGTCATAAAGGTATAGTTGACAGTCCTTATTGAACGTTTAAAGATTGGCCAGTGAAACCCAATTGTGTTGTTGAAAGGGGTTGGGTGAAAAATGTAAGACATAAATGCACAGCGTTGACATCTTTATTTCAACCTCGCAAATTTCCTTCAACCTCTGTATCGACCTACCTCGTGATCGGTGGATGTGTAGTCATAAACCTCTCTTCCACAGTACAAGTATTGGAACGTTCTATTTTTCAGAAACTAGGCTAAAGAAACCCATCGAGATATTGACGACGAACACTAAGTGGGTGATAGTGACTATTTGAAAAGAAAACATAAACATTTTTCAAGCTTTGGAGAACCACAATCTGAAGTAAACCCCTTAGTTATACAAAAGTTGGAAGACTAGTTAGATACAGTCAAAGTGACTGTTTCGGAACGGCAAACCAACTAGTAGATTTCGCATTTGCGGTGAAAGGGGTACTTGAAGGAAACCAAGTCGGTCGGCACAAGGATTCCACTTCGGTAAATTCGTCACAGTTGAGATGCAAGCGACACATACATTGGTCAACTTTGGAGGTGGAGGTCCCTAAAAAGTGGCTGCAAATCAATGTTTACAAACAATGCCGACGGCTTGCCCCTTTCATCGACTACAACTTTCTCCTTCAGCAGTATTAAGGGCGTAGTCCCTTCGAATACCTCCCTGACAGCATGTGGTATACCGTCCCGGGATAGATATATACAAGGCGCTGGTGAGACGGAAATGATCAGGAAGTCGATGGTATTGACACGGTGGCAGCAGTTCAGGAAAAAAGGGCCTGATCATAAAGATAAGCACATAAAACCCTGAGCACTGTCCAAATGCAGACGCAGGGTCCTTGACAGTTAAAGTCCTGTTCAATGAGCCAGACACTCCTAGTCTCCTGTACATGACAGAGCGCCATTCTGATAAGGTGACGTTCGGGATCAAGCTCAACATCTTGAGACTCAGACCTGATAGCGGTTTTCATGGAATAAGAGGTTTCTCCGGTATATATCCACCGTAGTGTGGCTTGAGATAGAGGCCGGAGGCCGCTTCTGTCACGTCCAATCGACCAGAAGATATCGGAAGCACTGCTCCAAACTAGCTCAAGGAGGTTTCATTTCACGCATCCTTGAAGCCTGCACAAAGATGATATCATCAGCTTCGCTACCACGCTGAGGCATCTCCACAGCTATCCCGCAGGTACTGAGTTTTGTTGGAACTGACACCATAAAATCACCTTTAACCAAGCATTTCAATGCACAACATGCATTTGGATGTCCATAAAAATAACAGCAGCAGTTCTGGTATACGCACCTGGACACTGTATAAATAGCAGAGTAGACATACCCAACTTATTTCCCTCCCCGAATGTATCCTAGTGTGGCATCAGTGATTTTGGTGTAATCTTCGAGATTCTGAAACGGTGTGGCCACCGGCCACTATGGCAGAGAACTGCGATATGCTCAGCCTCTAGAGTCTCAAGGTCCACAGAAAAGTGGTGGATCGTATGGACAGTGATTTGTGTTAACATCAAAGTTATTTTTTATTTATAAAACACGGAATGTGTGAGTGATTTATGCGGAACCTGATTTGCAGGACTTAAAATCATACCTTACAAATCATTGAGTTCCCAGTCCCCAACAGTGTCTCCATCTTCACCACGCGCAGCTCACAACCTTGCGGAGCCTCTCCAGACAATCGTTTTGTCCCGTGAGCCTAACGGAGTCGGATGTCAATAGTGAATGTTCCACATCACCCATACATATCCTTGTGTTGGAGTTAAGCACAATAGCGAAGTACAGACAATCTCAGTGAATGGGGAGTTTAGTGATATTGCTTATACTAGCTGAAATTATCACTCTTATGCCATAGGCACCAGGTATGTCCATGGTTGTAATTGTCAGTGAAGCTGACAAAATATTCCTTTTCATCATAACTGTAGGGCTTCACAGGCCCACACATGTCCAAATGGACCTTTTCACCAAGGTTCTTAGTCTGTGAACCCTCCTGCTTCTATGGGATAGATTTGCAGGTCAGCTTTGTTTATACACATGTCATGCAAGAGCTAGGCTGGCTCAAAGTGTTGACCTTAAGCCCACTCATGGTCCCATCCTAGATGAGCCTTCAGGCAGCCTGTGGTGATATATGCCCCATGTAGTGGTGCAACTCATAATTATATTTTCATATTTGCTACTGCTACTAATTGCTTGTGTTCCACTTTGTAGAGCCTATTTGAGAGCAGGACCTGCCCAAGCAATGTCCCTTTTGCATCTCAGATTATTCATTTCCAGTCTTTTAACAGACCAAGTAGCCAGCTGTGTTGCAGCATGTAAAGGAGACTAGGGTCAAGGCAAGATCAGGGGAGTACAGTACATCCTTTAAGGTAACATATATGTATTGTTGTTATCCTATTGGGGATGTCAATTCTTATATTGCCATCCCAGTTACCTTGAAAACAGTCCTATCTGTGGTGTTGGTTGCACACAGTATGTTAAAGGTGAGAAATTGGTGTCAGTTTGGTAACATGTGACCTGATGCACCTGAGTTATAGATATCAACTTCCCATCCTGTCAACAGACTCATTCCTAGCACAAGTGTGGTCCTGGCAAATGTTGTTGTAAAGCCAAAGTGCTCACCTTCCCTTGCCATGTTTGCTGATATACTGTCAGGGGAACTCCAGAAATCAGACCATGACCAAGGGTCTACTAAGTGGAGACTGAACCCACCAACTGAGATTTGTTTGGTATGTGCCCAACCACTATGATCGAATCATATGCCAAGCAGGTACTATGGTTGGCAGCTACTAACAGTGGGCATCACTCACAGGAATTACCCACACTCCCATCAATTGCTGGAATCCCCAGCAGCCTGGTACTGAATCCAAATGGCATAGAGTGCTATGCTGATTCAAGCAGAGTGCCATGGCTGAAGTATATATATAGCCATAGTTAGGGGGTGAAGGGGCTCCTTAGAGTTTTCTCTTCCTTCGCTAGGTATGCTAGCACTATGTACATAGACTCTATGCTAATGTTTTGGATCTGTTGGGGAACAGGGAATGCTGCCTATTATGTTTAGTCATTTTTCCGAGCTGAATCAGTCTTCAGAATCCAAACCTCTCCTCAAGAAAATTTCCACTTAATTCAGCCAAATCTTGGCAACAAAAAATATTATAATGTTTTTGGCTGGCCAATTAAGGGTGAATTACCTCCAGTAATTATAATGTACAACAACTATGGAGCCAATTATCTAAATCTATAAAAGTGGCTCCAAACTTCTGGCTCAAATTCTCAGTCCACAATGTACAACAAATTCCTTGACTTATATAATCATAATTACATAAAAGGTCAGTCCAGAAGCATGACTCACATAATATTAATATTTTGTGACATGACCAGTCAACAGAGTACCAGTTGTGGGAATATTATATTTCATTTATTGTTAAGTGACTACAATGGTGACACAGTGACCTCACAGGATTCCAAGGCCTTTGTCAGGGGAACCCCTGAGAATATGTCCTGATCGATGCTACACCAACTGAGGTTCATACCCACTGACTAAGATTCATTTAGTACACTCCCAATTATACCGATCAAGATACATGCCAAGTGGGTGTCACACTGACAGCTGCCATCAACAGGTATCAACCATGGCTATCAGCTGTACCTTTGGCAAGTCACCAGCCATACCAGTGCCCTGATTCTTCTCCCAACTGATGTGGAGAGCGATGCCCGTGCCATAGCAATGGTACTTATATATTCATAGTTAGTGGACAAAGGGTTCTCTAGAGTCTTCTCTTTGGATCCCCCTTTTCCAGGTATGCTGTTCACTATGTACATACATAGGTTCTGTACTAAACTGTTTAGATCCCCCTTCACCAGTATACTGCCAGAGGGTAGAATACCTGCCTGGGTTACCCTTATAGTAGAAACTCTCTCCCAAAAGTACTGGCTGCCTCAACTGCCCAACTCCAAATCATATTTCTTTAGAAGTAGTGATAATAGCAGTCTCCTCTCATTTACCTAA
>QLPG01016091.1:0-12950 GCA_003314385.1 Gomphus sp. MG54 | reverse complement strand
TTCACATCAAATCTATTGGTATTGGGATTTTGGTCTCTACGTGCCGTAACATGCAGCCGGCGAAATTTCGGATTGGGGACCAATCTCTATCACATTTCACTAGCTAGTGCATATTTCAATCATTCACTACCATCACTTGCTTGGGTCCCGTTATTCACAACAACTCCGACGTTGAGAATCAGTCGTCCAGCCTAAAATGTATATAAGCCTCTGTTAAAACTAGGGGGATTGATCTAACAAAGATTGCAAGAATAACAATCAACCATCTTGATATGTATTAGAATATCAGTGAAAAGTGGGAAATGAAGGAGCATTCACGTGTGGGAATGGAGTTCTCGTTTGAATGCGAACATGAGCGTGATAAAATAAAATGATAAGACTAATGCGGTATAACTTACTCACCACACTTTACAACATAAGCTTGTAAGTAATATTGGGAAATACTGGTTTTGAGAAAGATAAAAGGTCACATAGTTTTATTTGCACGCAAGAACATCTGCATGTCATTCTTGCTCCTCCTCTACATCCTACCTACATTCTTATTCTTGGTTCACACGTGTTCATTTCTCTGCGGCCACCATCCTTTATCGTGCGACGTTTCCGTATCCTGCGTGCTGTTCTGGTTAGTCGCGCGCACTTCTGTTCTCCTGCGTGCTCCTCTATGCTCCATATACGACCGTATGCGTCTCTGCGGCTGCCGTTAGGACGTGCGTTCATCGTCGCGGTTCCCGTGAGTTGCGATTTTTGTTGTTCCTAACGGCGCTCCGCCCTTCGAGCGGAATGCAAATCAAGGTAGCTTCGCCACGCAAAGGCGGCACTGCGTCTGCCTATGCAAGAGGCATGGCCTAGTGCCCACGGTTGTAAAGGAGATGGGAGATGGGGTGGCCTAACCCCCACCTTTGCAAGGAGCAAGACCCAGTAGCCAACTTTGAAACAGAGCTATTATCCTAGTGTTTGTTATAACTATATCCAGCTTGACTCCATCCTGTCACTTCAACCCTCATATCACTTCAGGTGAAAGGCACAGCAAGGTAACTGCAGCACAAAGGGTGGTCTAGCAGCCACCTTTGCAAAAGGTGGGTGACCTAGCCATCACCTTTGCAGCAGGTGAACAACATTCATTTTTATACTAAGGAAAGCACCATGAGATAGAGGAGACATATACCTGTACACCTGCATGGACAAGTGCCACTTCCACATTGACACAGTAGAATACCTTAGCTACATCCTATCCCCAGATGGCCTCACCACAGCCAACGATAAAGTCAAAATCATCTAAGAATGGCCTGAACCCTGCAAAGTTAAGGACATCCAGTCCTTCTTCAGATTCACCAACTTCTATAGGCATTTCATTTTTAATTACTCTGACATTACAGTTCTGCTGACCCATTTGACACAGAAAGATACACCTTGGAACTTTACTGAGAATTGCAGGACATCCTTTGAGACTTCAAAAAGGGTTTCATCACTGCCCTGGTTGTTGAACCAATGGTTTCCAGGTTCCCAACTCATTATCAAAACTGACACATCCAATTATACCCTCATAGCCATCCTGTCTACAATTTCTCTAATGGACAATGACATACATCCAATCACTTTCCATTCCCAGATGTTTACCCCTCCAGAATTGAATTACAATATGCACGACTGTTACAATGTGAAGGAATAATGTAATCATAATAAAACATAATATCTCCCAAAGATAAACAATGGTGAGGTTCAAAGTAGGGCACAGCTTCAACTTGTATGTTGTGCCCACCAGATCGTACTGGTCCCCGATTTCAGAATAGTGAGACAGAAAGAATTAGCTTAGTGGAAATCAAAGTTGATTATCTGACTGAAGACTGAATTACTGAATGTACAAGATCTTTATACTACTTTCAAATCTACTAGGAGTCGACTAGATTCTTATAATAGATAAGAAAGCCAAGGATCGTGAAAAGCAAGAATGGAAATACTACGTCCCAATCTTGATCTTCTCTGTGACATTGAGGGGTGACATGTCACCCCAATTCCCAATGGAGTTACCCTAAGGAATGTAATGGCAGATCAGATATAAAGGAACAGAACAGAATTGGGAATAAATGAAAGTAGAGTGGAACCTAAATGAAAGGATATTAAATGTAAATGAAGACAGAATGGAATTGCAAGCATATGGAGTTTGACATAAATGAGTAGAGTGAATTGATAGGAGCATGTGATGCCAAGACAGATACATGAGGTGCATATAGTCCATGGGCTGAGGGCATATAGTTGAATAGGTGAGTGAGGGTGTAGTTGGGCTGAGTGGGCTGAAATGAATAGTCGGGCATGCTAGCATATGGTTCCTAACAGTATCCCCCCCTTATGGCTGAGTCCCATGAGGCTATGAAAATGAAGTTCTAGAATGGTGGCCCTGTTAGAGTTTGGAAATGCGAGAGCATATAAGAGAAGTCGTGAGGAAGTTTGGGTGATAACCATTTGTTGTTATAATGGAACCCTCATACATCAACCCTGCCTACGTACAGAAGCTTATGGGTCTCTACCCTTCACCAATCACCAGCTACCTCAGAGGTGAACCTACCCCACCCATCACCATTCCATCCCCCTCATTGTCAACCATCGAGCGCAGCAAAGCACTGCTTGAACAGGACTACATTGATGTGCGAGAGCCCTGGGTTGAAGGGACCAATTCGAAAAGTGCAAAGGTGAGTAAGAATGTGTCTCAGAATTGTGATTTTTACTGATTGCTTGTTGCAGTATGCCTGTCTTCAGATGAGGAATGACGAGGGTGATTTCTACAGTATCTTCTATCAAAGAGCAAGGTTGGTGTTAAATCTGTGTGTCGGCACTAGGGAAATGCATGGGTTAGGCTAACCCGCACGGGTCACTGGGTTGGGTGTCCTTGGGTGCGGGTGTGGGTCAAGCTGCGAGCACCCATGACCTGGGCCCAACCCGGGGCGTCAACTCCGACACAAATGCGACTTATGCATACGTGCATGCACCAACATGAACGCAATGCCCCATATGTGCATGTGACACTATGAATGCAACGTACATGCATGCGCCACCACCAACACGACGTACATGCACGCGCCACCATGAATGCAACATATGTGCATGTGCCACCACGAATGCGACGTACATACATGTGCCACCACGAACGTGATGTACGTGCACGCACCACCACAAATGCAACATAGGCACACATGCCGCCACGAACGTGGCATATGCACATGTGCCACCTCGTATGCAAAGTATGCACACACGCCACAACAAATGCAATATATGCTCATGCACCGTGACGAATGCAAGGTATGCACACACACCACAACGAATGCGATGTACACGATGCCACGAGCGTGACATATGCGACATATGCACACATGCTGTCAGGAACATGACATATGTGCATGTGCCGCATGCATGTGGGTGCAGCATGCACCCGAGACCCGTCAACCCATGGGAAAAAACCCATGGGTTGACATGTTCAGGTTTCCCATGGGTTGGGTGTGGGTCACCCACATTTGACCCATGGATGACCCATGCCATTCCCTAGTCGGTGCTTAGCTAGAGGCTTCCGGAAGGGTTTCTGGAGGCTTCCAAGTGGTTTCCAAAGGGGAGCTTGTACTCCAGAGGTGGAGGGGCTAAAGGTCGTGAGTTCACGATTGGAATTGGAATGGAGACGGAAAGACGGAAGCGCCGGGGGTCTTAGGACTGTTCACGGTATAGGGTGGTATGAGTGGTTTGAGGTCGTAGGGACTTGGCTTCAACTTATGTGTTGCGCCCTCCTCGATCATCTGTCCCTAATTTTGGAAAGTTGGAGAGTTTACTGGAACTGAATTGGAAACTACGATGCAGAATTAAGTTGATATTCATACTGGCAAATAGTCCAGTCGACTGGTGACTTATATACATGTATCTAGTCTTGTACTATTTGTTGGGTCAATTACCCTGATATCAAGCCAAATATTTCTTAAGTCTTTATTTTTCTTTAATTTTTGTTTTATTTTTTGATAAAAACCATTTAAAACCATTCACATTACTTTTCCATATTTTTTCTGTATTTTTAGGATTTTTTTTGGGTCCAGTTGTCTTAATCTCTTGTACTATTATTGACGTGGCCTTTTTCAATTTGCTTCCGCATCGAGGTTACGCACGTTCTAACTCCCAGTCATTGCCGGCACTTTGGCTGACCGATGCGCTGAGTGCAAAACGATTGCTAGGGGTATCGCTGAGACACACTCGCATACTCCTTCTCCTCAGTGTTTTGACCACACTGAGGAGGTGAGAAAAATAATTACAATCTATGTATTTCATCTAATAAGTTGTAGTTTTAATCTGCTTAGGTAGTTTCTCTCAAATATTAGTGTTTTGACCACACTGAGGAGTTTTAATCTGCTTAGTCTGTGTGTCCCTTGTGTTCCTACTCAAGTTACACCAATTTATTAGCTCATTTCCCTTCACTATTTTTGTCAAGTAAAGACAAGGGGGGGAAGAGAGTACAAGGGGCAATATAGAATGAAAAACAAAGGAGTGAGGTACGCAATGATCCTGCACGTCATTTATCAAAGGAGCAGAAACAGTGCAGGTGGTTGTGGGGTCTAATGTGGGTTTATTTGGCAGCATGGGCCATAACAGTATCCCTCTACTAGGACCAAGCCCTCGAGGTCCTAAGCTTAATTGAGGCGGTAATTAAGATAGACATTACTGTGGAAGTTTCTTGACTGTTTCTTGGGATGCTTTGATCGATAAGTGCTGATGGTTCATTTTTGCCTATAAAAAGGGGGTGTTCGCAGAACTGCAAGGGGCCTTTCCTCAATGGAGAACACAGATTCCCATCCTATGGAAGACCTTGGGGATTTTTCCCGCATCCCCCTTTATGGTTCGGGGGAGGGGTCAAGTGACGTGCGGTATCTGCGCATCCTTGATGAAGAGTTGAGCACTCTTTATGCCCATACCATCAGGGTCCGTGATTACCTATGGTGTGTGGTGCCCTTGTTGGGGTCTCCCTCTTTTGATCTTTCCATAGCAGGCTATCTTTTGAAGCGGTCATTGTCCAGTGCTATTCCTTGTTGGCATTCAGAGTGGGACGTGACTTCTGGCAGTTTGGGAGCAGGGGCAAGTGGTTCAGAGGTACTCGAGTGTATTTCCACGTATCTGATTCACTTGAATAAGTACCAGGAGGACCTGCACTATTTCTCAGATCTCCTCGCATGGTATAATCATTGTATATCCCGTTTGATGACTACTGGGGTTTGCTTGAAGGATGTGAGGTTGATTGGGAACATCACGGATGCGTTATTGTCATTCCTGAAAGAAGATCGGGGGCTTGATGGTTCATTTTTGGATGACGTGGATTGGTCACTTGTTTGCTCAGGTAGTGGGTCGGGTGGTTCCGATGGATGATTGGGTTCGGCATGGGTTTGGGAAAGGCTTTTTTGAATGGTCAGGATGGGGGTGCTAATTAGATTGTTTTTTCCTGTATGATTGGTGTCCTGAATTCATGTAGTTTTTAGGTGGCATTTGGATCTTGGTTGAAATAAGGATTCCTAAACCAATGGGGTTGTTTTCCAGATGTTCTCCTTTCCTAGGGTAGACATCCCATTGTTTACCTAATCCCAGTGGTCGGTGTCATGGTGGTCATGGTGTTTGTGGTAGTCATGGTGTTTGTGGTGGTCATGGTCATGATGATCGTGGTGTTTGTTTTCACCGGATTGTCGTCTGGACGGCAGTGGTGTCGTCAGGATTTGGGGATGTCATCAAGATTTGGGGATGTCCTGCAATTTGAGTCTCAGTTGAATCATGTTAATAGTTCGGCACGTATTAACATTATAACAAGAAGGATACTAGTCTAAGAGAATCTACACATGGTACCATTTGTCTAAGGGATGGTACGGAGTTTCCATGATGGTCAGGGTTCTTCCTGAGCAGAGTTTTTCGGAGGGTCAGATTGAACACTGAGTGAAAACTGCTGGCTCTATGGTACCAAGAATCAGTTAAGATGAATCTAAACGAGTAGTACCCAATGCCCTGTCAATTGACAGATTGTAGTGGGTGAGCATATGGTCCTTGCAACTAGAATTCTGACGGAGGTTGGAGGGTCGGAGTCAGAGGGTCAGAGTTCAGAGGGTGGGAGTGTTTCCACAGAAATAGGTTGAAATCTTTTCGATGATTGGTCACGGAGGGTCATATTCCTGAAAAGGTTGGATGCATTGTTTGTTTTACTTCCTTTGGCACAGTTGGTATTCAACGTGAACAACTAGTGCCGGAGTCGGGAGCCTAGCTTCTTATTCCTCAGTTTCCGATGTCTCAGACTCTTCTTCAACTTCTTCTGTCACAGAGGCTGTATGCCCTTTAGTGACTGTGGTGGCAGATCTTGGGCATTCCTTGGCTGAGTGGTCCAATCTGCCACAGAAGAGGCAGAGGTTTTATTCAAAGTGGCATTGCCATTCTTGCAGTGTAAGTTTTCTATCTTTTCTGATTTTGGACAAAAGATCCATGGTAGTCCTGCTGCTACTGGATGGGGTCATGGGTTGGCCTGGATTGGCCATCTTATTGCCTGTGTTAGGGGCCGAATATGTGGTCATGGGGGTCCTCCTTCTGTCATAGGGGTGGTCAAAGTTCTGGGTAGAGGGGGGCTCTCTGGTGATTTCCGATCATTGCTCCCAGTAGTGGGTGTCGATGGATTGGGACAGGGGGCGGAGTTTGAGCAGGGAGTGGGGTTTTCCTACTCTGGAGATCTTGTCCTTGATCCTGCTGGGGAGTCCATTGTAGAACTGGCGACAAAGTGCAGCGTTGCCCCAGTGGACGTGGGTGGCTAGTCAATTGAATTTGACTACATATTTCATGATGCACTGATTATCACACATGCAGAGGTTCTTGAGGTCTGCTTCGGCCTCTCCTTCTGGGTTGTGGAGGCCAAAGTTGGTTTTGAGTTCATTCACAAACTCCTCATAGTCATAGAGCCAGTCTGGCTTGTTGGGGGCGGAGAGGGCTGGTTCAAACTAGTCCAGGATGGTACCGGTCAGGTACGACAGTATGTAGGTTACCTTGGTGCTGTCAGTGTCAAAAGCGTCAGGGCGGTCATGGAAGTTCAGACTACACTACACTGCACTAAGAAGGCTTGTAGTTTCCTTGAATCGGATCCATCAAAGGTATCCAGATCCTGGACCTTGGCAGCACGGGGGGCTGATCTTCTGAGGCTGGCTAAGTTGCTTGCCAGCATAATGAGGCCCTGAGTAAGATTGGGCACAATGTTGGGTCCTAAGGTAGGGGCCCCTCCTGGATGTGCAGGAGGTGGCAGTGCTGTGGTGGGTGGTGTGACATGGGGTTAGGCAATGGAGTGTGGTGCAGCAAGCGGAGGTACGACAGGTAGTGCAATGAGTGGTGGTGCTATGGGCGGTGGTGCCACAGGTGGAGGTGCAAAGGGTGGTGGTATGTAGGGGGGAGATGCGAACAGGGGTGGTGCCGATGAGGTTGACAGCACTGCTGAGGATGGTCCTGAACTGGATTGCATCTCCAAGCGTGATGATTGTTGAGTTGCCAGGGGGTAGTTCACAAGGAACAGGTTGGTCAAATTTGGATGCAGGTTTTGATCTGCATCTGAGAAGCCAGAGTCGGATGAAGGTTCCAGGGGGTGTGCTGGGGTCTGAGGCATCTGGAAACTTGGTCCAGGGGCAGACAGTTCTCGAGGGACAGATGCACAGCAGGCAGACACCTGGGTGATTGTCTGCATGGTTTGTGAACATGTGATAGGTCTCATGCTTTATGATAATCAGGAGTGTAAGTACAGATATACTGTTAAATCCACATGTCAGCACTTAGCTAGAAGGGTTTCCGGAGGGTTCCAAGTGGTTTCCAAAGGGAGGCTCGTACTCTGGAGGCGGGCTAAAGGTTGCAGGTTTACGATCGGAATCGGAATGGAGATGGAAAGATAGAAGTGCCGGGGGTCTTAGGACTGTTCATGGTATAGAGTGGTATGAGTGGTTCGAGGTCGCAGGGACTTGGCTTCAACTTATGTGTTGCACCCTCCTTGATTGTCTGTCCCTAATTTTGGAAAGTCGGAAAGTTTACTGGAACAGAATCGGAAACTACAATGCAGAATTAAGTTGATATTCATACTGGCAAATAGTCCAGTCGACTGGTGACTTATATACATGTATCTAGTCTTGTACTATCTTTTGCCAAGTAAAGACAAGGGGGGGAAGAGAGTACAAGGGGCAATATAGAATGAAAAACAAGGGAGTGAGGTATGCAATGATCCTGCATGTCGTTTATCAAAGGAGTGGAACCTTGGCTTCGGAATCTTCAGAGGTTCAGAAATGCAGAACCTTGGGTTGATTCATCGGAATCAGGGGCTCAACTTTAATGAGACATATTTACCAACTATCAGATTCACAACCATACGACTCATCCTCACACTAGCATCAAAGCACAATCTCGAGCTCAGGCATGTAGATGTCAAAGACACCTACCTCAATGGATTACTCAAGGATGATGTATATATGCATCAACCTGAGGGCTTTATCGAGGAGGGGAATGAACACATGGTGTGTAAACTAAATAAAGGAATATATGGACTGAAGCAGTCAGGGAGAGTGTGGCATCAGATGTTGAGAAGGGAACTCAAGGGGGTGGGATTCTAGTCAGGGCAGGCTGATCCCACCGTGTTCACACGATTCAGCACAGATGGTTCAATAGAAATCATGGGATGGTATGTCGATGATGGCTTACTCACATCAAGCTCAAAGGCTTCGATGGTGCAAATGGTAGATGATATCAAGGGGAGCTTTGAGATACAAGATCTTGGTGAGTCAGTCAGATTGCTTGGTATTAAAATCATGCATGACAGGCACTTGGGAACAATTCATATTTCCCATCCATCATTTATCGACACTATTGCCAAATGCTTCGAAGTCATCGCTGGAAGACCTGTCAACTCATCAATAGATCATCTCAGCAACCTTCAATCCAGCCCCAAGTCTGACACATCGCCAATGGACTTAAACTACGAATTGCTCATAGACAGTCTCAACTACTGCTCCATATCCACATGACCTGACATCTCATATGCTACTAACAAGTGCACACAATTTACATCTAACCTGTCGGTCATCCACTGGAAAGCTGCTACTCGAGTACTGCGATACTTGCTCACTACAAGAGACCACAGGATCTTGTACAGTACCGAAAGAAAAGGTATGGAGGGATACATACATGATCTGATTGGTTACACAGATGCCAATTTTGCGGGAGATGTGAAGGATCAAAAGTCCACCTCTGGGTAGGTCTACACATTCAACGGCTCATCCATATCCTGGGCATCGAAAAAACAAGGACTCGTTACACACTCTAGCATGGAATCTGAACTTGTCACAGGTTCCATCGCATCCACTGAAGGCATATGGCTTATCAAGCTCGGAAAAGATTTTCAACGACTTTTCAGACCAATCCCCCTCTTTACCAATAATCAGTCCTTTATCTCTTTCATCAGAGATGATCTCAACACATCCCACATGAAGCACGTCGACACTCATTACCATTTCACCCATGAACAAATCAACGTGGGAAACATCAAGTTGTATTACATCCCTACATTACAGAACCCAGCTGATATCCTGACCAAGGCACTCCCCACATGCAAACATGTATGTCTCCTAAGCGTTTAGTGTTTTAGGAGTCGTACAAGTTTGAAGGGGTATGTTGTGATGAATGGTGGAAGGAATGGAGGGAGGGGAGCGAGGGATAAGGAAATAAGGACAAAAACACATTTATGTGTATATTCAGTTGTATAACAAAGAATATAGTATAAAGTAGTGTAAAAGAACAGGTATTAGTGAGCATGCAGTGGAAAGTAGTATAGCACACAGACTTACTAGTAGTTACTGTGCGAGAGACACAATATAGCGGCAACTTAGATGCTAAGCACCCAGATGATCAGAAGATGGGTTGAAAGAGCCAGAATATATGGAATATGGAAGGAGACAAAGGGAAAACGGATAGGAGGAAACAGAAAGGACATAGGGGAAGAGACTCACATGTAAAGGAACAAGAATTGAGGGAACCGGGGTGCATATATGCAGTCACCGAGGACAGATGACTGAGAAACAGGAGAATGAAACACGGGACACGACTCAGAGAGGCAATAACTGTTGCAAACGAGAAGGGAACAAAGGGAGAAGCAATTCTATTCAAAGGGCACCACTGACAGGTGTCATATCTCTATGAAGATCTCATCGGGGCAGCTGTTATGGCCCATGCCACCAAATAAACCCACATTAAACCCCACATCCACCCGCACCATTTCCAGGACCTTTCCAATCGCTCAAAGACTGAATAACTGATCTCCAGATGTACGATACATCATTCCAAGGTTCCATGTTTCTGAACCTCCGAAGATTCCAAAGTCAAGGTTCTACTCCTTTGATAGATGACGGGCAGGATCATCGCGTACCTCACTCCTTGTTCTTCATTTTATATTGCCCCTTATACTCTCTTCCCCCCCTTGTCTTTACTTGGTAAAAGATAGTACAAGAACTAGATACATGTATATAAGTCACCAATCGACTAGACTATTCGCCAGTATGAATATTGACTTAATACTGCATTGTAGTTTCTGATTAAGTTCTGGTAAACTTCTGACTCTCCAAAATTAGAGACAGACGATTGAGGAGGGCATAACACATAAGTTGAAGCCAAGTCCCTGTGACCTCAAACTACTCGTATTACCCTATACTGTGAACAGTCCCAAGACCCCTGGTGTTCCTGACTTCCATCTGCTCTGATTCCGATTCCGATCCCAACCCTTAGTCCCCCACCCTTGGAATATGAGTCCCCCCTTCAGAAACCATTCGGAACCCTCCGAAAACCCTTCCAGAAGTCTCTAGCTAAGCGCCGACATGTGGATTTAACAGTAGCCCACAGTAGGCTGACCCTGCATATGCTCCACAGAATCCATTAATTACGGATCATATTATAGTCAAGGGATTTACTTGTATAAAGATAAAGTAACTACAACAAATATTACCAGTCTCTAGTACCGAAACCCCCCCTACACTTATATTTGATATCTACTCGATGCACTCACGTGACATCAGGCTGCATTAGGTCAAAACACCTCTCATTGTCATTCAAGACTGTGGACCCAGCAGGGATCATCAAATAGGTGTAGTAGATCACACT
The DNA here is from genome assembly GCA_003314385.1 of Gomphus sp. MG54. Lineage (NCBI taxonomy): Eukaryota > Fungi > Basidiomycota > Agaricomycetes > Gomphales > Gomphaceae > Gomphus > Gomphus sp. MG54. Next base: position 1,787 of record QLPG01016091.1, on the reverse strand, counting down.
CACACCATTATTGAACAATCTTATTACTGTGGATCACCTACTATGATCAATGCGACTCTCCTTCACACCTCCTACCAGCTCCTCAGACCAGCGCTTATATACGATTGACCCACTATGCGCCGTCTGTGTAAAGAGCATATATTCACATAGAATATTAGCCACAAATCCTGTAGCTACAGTTCTTTGTACCATAACAATTAGTCTATCTATCATCCCATACTCCCCATCTAAATATCCTCTACAATGCAGAGGCACATTGAAGCCAAGCCACTACGACTGGCCTGTGTCAAGTACACATACCGAGATTCCAATATTTTGGCAGTGCTGATCGGGCAGTCAGACTACGTCTACATACAAGTGCCCACCCCACATGCAAGTCACTTGGTATGCCGGTCTCGGCTCAGCACATCCACCATCCACATTCCTTGTTCCCATCCCTGACCTTATTCCTCAATCCACCTCACTTCAGGACTTCCTGTCCTTGTTTTATCTTCGGCCACAACCATTGTTTTATAATCGGGCACTCCTTATTGTCCTACCCTTGGCCACATTCCTATTATTCTATTTTTTATTGTTCTATCCCCATTTGCATTCTTTCATTCTAATTTTACTCGTGGAAAATACTCCCACATGCTCTGCATACCTTATTGTTCCACATTCCTTATTCCACATGTTGCTTCTTAAACTATATAAGTAGGACATGCATGTACATACTTCCTCATTCTGGGTATCATCTAGGCTTAGACCCCTTACCTTCCCTCTCCTCTGTAAAGTCTTCTACTCAGGCCAGCACTTCAGCACCCCCCAAGTACCTCCTCTGTCCCAAATTGGTGGCACGCATGGCAAGTAGGGTGCAATGCACGAGTATGTTGAAGCCAAAGCCACTATTTCCGGCCTACAGGACTTGGCCATTAACTGTCTGCATCCTTGGCATTACCAAAGTTTGACAGCCTGACAGCCTGCAGGACTTGGTGTTATATCCGCGATATAACTCCGACATCCCGGACATCCGATATAGGGCGCTATGAGAGAACCCTACTCCGAACCAAGTCCGAGCCTAGGTTCCCACCTCCGAGTCCGACCAGCACCAATAGCCTCGGACCTCGGACATCTTCCTTTCTCGTCGAACAATAAGTCTTATTGTAACACCAATGTATATTTCTCTTGTACTCCGTTTTCGTTCGTCTTATTGTTCTCTTGATCATTCCTAATTAGTTACAATAAGGATCGCATGTATAAATACCCCCAGACTTCTGTACTATACCTTAGTTCGAATATCGACTTGTATTCCCACTCACTCTTGAACTCCGAAAACTTATCTTCTCCGAACCTCCAAAATAAAGGACTGACGATCAAGGAGGGCGCAACATCAAAGTTGAAGCCAAGTCCTTACGACTCCGAACACACGACTCAGACCGACTTATGTCAGCTCGGACCTGACGCGAACTCGGACTCTAACAGTATATTCGAACTAACACTCCTGATTGTCTATGAGACGCAGCGAACGAATCAGAGCCGTTCAAAGACTTACGGAAGCTTCGGTACGCCGCGCATCCCTAACCCCAAATTTACCTGCCGCAGAACCCGACGTCCATACGCCACCAAACCTCCCACCAGCCCCAGACCCACCATCCGAACACTCGTCAAATCCCCTCCTAGACAACCCAATGCCACCCTCGGACGAAGCTCCTGGCGAAGCCAACTTGGTGGAAGCCATCACCATGTTAACCAAACATCTGTCCGGCTCGAAGAAATCATCAGCTCGGACCAAGATTTGAGACCCCGAC
>QLPG01016086.1:0-13068 GCA_003314385.1 Gomphus sp. MG54 | reverse complement strand
ATAGCCAAGAACCTTCCACTTTGGTAGAAGGGTGAGCTTCACTCTTCAGAATGAACCTCGGTTTTGCCAATTAGTCTTCGGACCTCTTGACGGAAAGGGTAGCAACTGGTCTTCAGACCAATGTACCTAAGTTGGTCTTCAGACTGACTTATATAAGAGTGCTTGCTGCACTAGATAATCCGGTGGATTAAAGATAAGAGTAAGATTGATTGCTTTTATGCTACAGAACTAGTCTCTATATATACTAATTCTAAGCTGATTATGTAACTCCCCGATAAGGCAAGACTTTCCTGAAATTAGTGGAAGGGTGTGGAAAGGAATGGAAAGTCCTGGAAGCCTGTAGAAGTTACAAGTCACCCTATGAGTCATAAAATGAGTCACTAACAAGTCATATTCCCACGACTAGTGGTTTCGTGACTGGTCAAGTCACGAAATATTATTAGTATGTGAGTCATGCTTCTGGGCTGACCTTGTGTGTAATAATTGTCACATAAACCCAGGAATTTGTTGTACAATTGAGTCTTGAGAGCTTGAACCAGCAGTTTGGCACCACTTTCCATGTGTGATTGTTTGGTGCCTGGCTGTGGGTCCTTGTGGGTCCTAGTAGAAAATAAGTGAAAATTATAAGTGTTTTTGGAGGTTTTCCTTGGGCTTGAGAAACTTGATGATTTAAGAGTTAATTACTTAAAGGCCATTCACTCTTAAATGGCCAGCCAAACATTATAATATTTTTTTGGTAGTCCAGATAAGACTGATTTTAAGTTGGATTTTTCCTTGGAGGAGAGGTTTGGATTCCTACACATTGAACTGGTTGAGAAGTGTCCAGACTTCAAGGGATCATCCACTAATCCCTAACACTAGGTCCACACCCAAGTGACCACGCCACATGCACATCACTTGGTATGCCAGTCTCCGCTCGGTACCTCCACCACCCACACGCCCACCCCTTGGTCTGTCTCACCTTGGGACTTCCTGTCCTTGTACTATCCTCGGTTACAAGCCTTGTCTTATAGTCTGGCACCTCCTATTGTCCTATCTTTGGACACGTTCTATTATTCTGTCCTTCATTGTTCTATCCCCATTTTGCATTCCTTGTTCTAATTTTCTTCGTTGTGGACAATAACCACATGCTCTGCATACCTTGTTGTCCCGCATTCCTTATTCCACATGTTGCTTCTTAACCTATATAAGTAGGACATGCATGTACATATTTCCTCATTCTAGGTATCGACTAGGCTTAGGCCCTTCTACCTTCTTCTCCTCTGTTAAGTCCTCGACTCAGGCCAGCATCATCAGCATCCCCCCGAGTATCTGTCTGTTGCAAATCCAGTGGCATGCACAGCAAGTAGGGTGCAACACACGAGCACGTTGAAGCCAATGCCACTACTCTTGGCCTGCAGGACTTGGCCATAGTCAGCCCGACCCTTCGCCAACACCCCTCGGCAGTACCGAAGTCCATCAGTACCCGAAGCTTGACAATCTGTTCCCATTACAAGTTAGTGGCATGCACAGGAGGCAGGGCGCAACGCACGAGTACGTTGAAGCCAAGCCACCCCGGCTGGCCTGCAGGACTTGGCTGGTTCCAACAGCACCATCGGCAGTACCGAGGCCTGACAGTATACTCAGACTGACACTACCTCCTGTGCCCTTTACCGCTTAACAATTATGACCCTACAATCCAGATGTACCACCCACAAGGTGACTAGCACCCCAGACACCAAAACTGAGGAATCAGTGGAGGTGACTGAGCCAAACAACTTGGCAGGTGCTGGAACTGAGGTTAAGCTTAATGCCTCTGCCCTTCTTAATCCTAATTCCTTGGTAATCCCTCTACTTTCTATTTTGATACCAAGTTCCTCGGCGACCCCTCTTAAATGTCTGATTGATTCAGGTTCCACTCACTGCTTCATAGAATCTTCCTATGTTCGGGAACATAAGATCCCCACCACTTCCATGGATTCAATTCCCCTTCAACTATTTGATGGCACTACTAATGCGGTCATTACCAAATCTGTAGAACTACCAATCAAATTTCTGACAGGACAACTACAGTCCATCCATATGTACGTCACGTCACTAGATTTGTCTGTATCAGTAGTACTCGGTCACAACTGGCTCACCTGCTACAATCCATTGATTGATTGGGTATTGGGCAGTATTACGTTCCGAAAAACCGCTAATGACCCTAGGTGTGTCCCGAAGCCGTCGGTTCAGCCGGCATCTGCTGCTGCTCCACGGCCTCAACCAGGATCCTCTCCGAAATTAGAAGCCCCGTGGATAGCCCTAGTCAATGCAGCCGCCTTTGCGCGAGCCTACAAACTAGAAGGTTTGCAAGTTTTCCATCTGGACCTTTTGGCCATCGATGCCATCTCGGCACGATGGGCCAAGGCCCCATCCATTCAATCCATTCCCCCCGATCCAGTCGACCTTGCAAATGTCCCAAAAGAGTATCATGAATTTGCTGACGTTTTTAGCAAAACAAAAGCTGACACTCTAGGACCTCACCGACCCTACGATCTCAAGATCACCCTGGAAGATGGCGCCAAGGTGCCTCATCCATCCCTCTACTCGTTATCACAATCAGAACTGGAAACCCTGCGCAAGTTTCTTGATGAACACCTGAACATGGGGTTCATCAGGGCCTCCCATTCCTGTTAAAATATAAAGACTGAAATACTGAAATACTATCTCAGTCTCTTGGAAAAGAGCTCATATTAGAAGTATTTAGCTACCTGAAATACTATCTAAAAGAATGGTTAATAATTGTATGAAATATGATAATAAACTTGAACCCATACCTCAGTCTCTTGGAAAAGAGCTGAGGTCACAGAGTCACACAACTGCAAAATACAATGGAAAATTCAAACTCCTATCAAAGGCAGATATCAGAAATAATAATGAATAGAACCCATACTCTCTCTCTAATACCATTAGGTCCTGGTTGCCAAGGATAAGGAGAAGAGATGTTTGGGCTGAATATCAAATCCTTAACAGTTCCCCGCATGGAGCACCAATCTTATTCGTCTGAAAGAAAGATGGCTCCCTTCGGCTATGCGTTGATTTCTGAGCACTAAACAAAGTGACCAAGAAGGACCGGTACCCTCTCCCTCTAATCACTGACCTACTAGATGCCCCCCAAAAAGCTCGAATTTATACAAAGATTGACCTTCGGCATGCGTACCATCTGATCCGAATTACCAAAGGAGAAGAATGGAAGACTGCCTTCAAGACCTGGTTCAGGTCGTATGAATGGCTAGTCATGCCATTCGGCCTCTCCAATGCCCCTGTGGCTTTTCAGAGGTTTATGAATGACATTCTTGGTGACCTGATAGACCATTGTGCTGTCACCTATATAGATGACATACTGATTTATTCAGACTCACTCGAGGAGCACCGAGAACATATCCGAGAGGTGCTCTGCTGACTCAGAAAAAATGGCTTATTCGTCAAAGCCAGCAAATGTGAATGGCACAAAGACATGGTCGAATTCCTCGGCTACATCCTACGTACCGATGGCCTCACCATGTCCGATGACAAAGTCAAGACCATCCGCAAATGGCCCGAACCATGGAAGGTCAAGGACATCCAGTCCTTCCTAGGTTTTGCCAATTTCTACCGTCACTTCATATTTAACTATTCAGACATAACCGTAACCCTTACCCGGCTGACACGTAAAGGCATGACATGGGCTTGGACCAAAGACTGTCAAAAGTCTTTCAATCTGCTCAAAACGGCCTTCACCTCAGCACCTATCCTGCATCACTGGGAACCCAACTTACTCCTGGTCGTGGAAACTGATGCTTCAGACTATGCCCTTGCGGCAATCCTTTCCGTTATCAATCCTGAAGGCAAGATTCATCCCATTGCCTTTCATTCTTGTACCTTTACCGCTCCCGAGCTAAACTATGATGTTCATGACAAGAAACTTTTAGCAATTTTTGAGGCATTCAAGTGATGGCCGCACTACCTGGAAGGCTCTGCCGACCCCATAGATGTCATCACCGACGACAAAAACCTCAAATATTTTTCCACCACTAAAGTCTGTTGGGTGCAAACTAGCATCTCACCCCTGAGAGACCAACCTCAATATATTGTAATATTACATCGATTTCGGTATCATTTAGTGCGCTTTTTATCTCTTTATTTTTCTCAATTTTCCTTGTATTTTTACCCTCATTATTGAGGGAGTTATTTGTATTCTACTATGTACGCCAATTACGGGCACTTGTCTACGCATGACGCGACTAGCGTGGCCGGCTCCCTGGATTTGGAACCAGCAGCCTGGCTCAAACCTTCGATAGGGTCAAGGGCTGGCTGCAAGGTATATGCGGGTGAGACACAACCCACGCAAAGCCTCCCTCCTCAGTTATTGACTATACTGAGGAGGTGAGTTGTATAATATTACGTACAAAGCCTCAGGGCTGATTTCTCTCTTATTTCTTTTATAAGATAAATAAATTAGGTATATTTTCGAATATACATCTCAGTTATTGACTATACTGAGGAGATAAATAAATTAGCTGCCTAAAGAAATCTTCAATCCTACTGTATTTGCTCATAATCTCATCAAAGTCCTGACACGGAGACAGGTGCAATGGTCCGAATACCTCTGCTAATTTAACATCACCATCCGCTTCTGTCCCAGGAAACTTGGTACAAAACCCGACGCCTTAACTAGACAATGGGATGTCTACCCTAAAGAGGGGGGTAACAACTATGGCACCATCAACCCCCAAAACCTCCAACCAATCTTTATGACCACTTAATTAGTGGAATCCCTTCAGGTGACGCAACTTATCATCCTAACACTACGAGCAAGCACCATCATGGATTCGGAGAAACTCCACTCCAACATACGTGCAGCCCTCCCAACTGATCCAATAGCAGTACCCCATCTCGGCACTCCCGAAGTACCAAACCCAAGATGGACACAAACCCCAGATGGTTTCCTTCAGTTAGACAACCAGATCTACATCCCCAATGCCAACAACCTCAGATTACACGTCCTACAATACAAGCACGACCACGTCCTCTCAGGACATTTTGGTCAAAACAAAACACTAGCCCTGATCCGCCGCGAATACATCTGGCCAGGCTTGCACACCTCAGTCATCGACTTCTGCAAATCCTGCACCACATGTATGTGTTTGAAATCGCAGCGTTACAAACCCTACAGCTTCCTAAAACAACTCCCCATTCCTGAACGACCATGGAATTCCATATCCATGGATTTTATTGAGCAACTTCCTCAGTCCTCTGGTTTCACATCGATACTAGTGATAGTTTGCAGACTCACTAAACAAAGTATCTTCATCCCTACAGTCAATACAATCACTTCTGCCGATTTGGCCAAACTGTTTGTGCTTTACGTCTTCTCCAAGCACGGTGTACCGAGCCATGTAACATCTGACCGTGGGAGCGAATTTGTCTCTCACTTCTTGAGGTCGCTCGGAAAAGCTCTCGAAATGCACCTACACTTCACCTCAGGCTACCATCCGGAAGCCGATGGCCAAACTGAATGAGTAAACTAGACGCTGGAACAGTACCTTTGAGTCTACTGCAATTACCAACAGGACAATTGGTCCGAACTGTTACCACTAGCTGAATTTGCATACAATAATGCTCCAAACACCACCACGGGCATCTCTCCCTTCTTTGCCAATAAGGGACATCACCTGAACCTCACCGTGCACCCCGAGTGTGACCTTGCCTCCTCTTGAGCACGCGAATTTGCTGTAGATCTAGATCAGCTCTATGGAGCCCTGAAAAAGCAAATTAGTCAGGCCCAATCACGATATCAGGCCTTGGCAGACTCCCGCAGACTCGCCTCTCCCGAGTTTCCAGTCAGAACTTCAGTATTTGTTAAAGCCCAATTTTTCCGGACCACTCGACCCTCCAAAAAACTAGCGGAAAAGTATCTCAGCCCCTTCAAAGTAATAGCACGTGTCAGCACCCATTCCTATACCCTCCGTTTACCCAACTCTATGTGGGCAGTACACCTGGTCTTCCATGTTTCAATGCTCAAACCCTCTACCCCCAATACCATACCCGATTGTGTTTAACCTCCACCTCCCCCTGTCGAAATTGATGGAGAAATCAAGTACAAAATTGCCGAGATCCTTGACTCAAAAACCAACAGAAGATGCAGGCCTTGCCCCCTGCTCTACCTTGTCCATTGGATGGGTTACAAAGGCACTGAAGATGAAATGTCTTGGTTAGTAGCAACCAAACTCGGTAATACTTTCGAGATCATAGCAGAATTCCACCTTGCCTATCCCGATAAACCAGGCCTGTGGCCTCTAGAGCCCAACTAAGGACCCCATTATGCCTCCTTTCCCCACTGTTTTCTTTCTTCTTCATCTACTGTTTTTATCTTTTTTGTCTTTACCAAAACATGCTCTCTTCTCTTCTATCTCATTTTTTTCCCCTTCATCCTACTTCACCCTCACATGAACCTTCTTGAAACCGGGTCGGACCATGTTTCTGGCCATCTACCCGTCAGCCCTGCCTAACCACTCATGCAGGGCCACTACCCTATGTCGGGATCAGCTAAACCGACCCACCGAATTCCGACAACAAGCCTGCTATTATAATAGGCTGCCACAAGCATGATAAAACACCATTCCGCCTAGGAGGCCTTCACCACCCACCTCTATTCATGGCCCCCTCCAATACAGTTGCCTCCCCTGGCCCTCACTCATACTTGCAAACCTCACACTGCCTATCGGCTTCATGGGTTGAGCCACTAGGGGAGGGATACTGTCATGACCACACACCATGCTTGACTTACTCGGCAGTACCGACCAACCGACCCTTACTCATATCATTCCATGGTGTATGGTTTCGGTTCAGTACACCCGGTTCATCACCTGGTTCATTATCCTTTTCCCCAACCCCTATTCTTTATCATCCCTACACTCTTTTTCTTTCCCCCTCACTGGCTTACCCATGGGACGTTCACTATTCCCTGCCACTCACTCGTGGCCCTATTGTTTTATTCTCGGCCATTCCTTATTGTTCTATTTCTTTCCCACAATCTCACCGCTTATATTTCATTGTCTTACTCTCTCATTATTCTATTCTAATCGCTGTAGACTATACCTCTACATGGTCTTCATACCTTATTCCTTTTTCCATGTCTTATGCCACCCTTATTCCACATTCCGCCTCTCAGCCTATATAAGTAGTGGATACGTGTACATAGTTCCTCAGTCTGAGTATCAACTAGGTTTACGCCTCCCTACTCTCTTCCTTCTGTTCAGAAGTCCTTACTCAGGCCGACACTCTTAGCATCCGCCTGAGTATCTGTTCCTGTTACAAGTTAGTGGCACACACAGGAGGCAGGGTGCAATGCACGAGTACGTTGAAGCCAAGCCACCCCGACTGGCCTGCAGGACTTGGCCAGTTCCGACAGCACCATCAGCAGTACCGAGGCCTGACAGCCAGGAGTTTGGTGCCTCTTTTCTGTATATTAGATAAATTATGTTTATTGTACATTGTGGGTGGGTCCACATATAGATAGGTGAAAATATACTTGGTTTGTTGTTTTTTTGCGGTTTTCCTTGGACTTTGTAGCATTTGTGAATTGTAATTTAAAAGTTTAATTACTATAAGTAACTCACTCTTAAATAGCCAGCCAAAAAAAAACTTATAATATATATATTTGGTAGTCAATTAAGACTGATTTTGGTGGGATTTTTCTTGAGAGGAGAGTGTTTGAACTCATATAGTCCTGATCCAGTCCAGAAAAAGATGAAGAGAAGAAACTTAGTAGATGATTCCCTAATCCCCAATATTTGCCTTAATCCATTATTATAATGGAACTGGATAATGCTAATGTTATATATAAAATAATGATAATTACAGGTCCAGTAATCTCCTTCAAACACGTTGATTAGATGTACTCGGTGGCCTGTTCAGCGCTATTGGTCACAGGTCACGGCTCTCAAGTCACATCACGTGATGTAGTGAAGGAATGAAAGCGGCCTATCTTAGTATGTATCAAGAATGTATTCCAGTTGGTATGCTGTAGACACTGCTATTCGAAATAGAAATTTCAGATCGAGCCAAATCATACAAAATTCTCTACATTTTTTAAATAAATAAATAAAAACCCCCGTCGGAGAGCAATGACCCCCCTCGTCAAATCACAATAATTACAATTCCAAACCTGTGCTTGGCAAGATCGCCAAGCTCTTTTTTACATATCATGACATGATGTCATTAATATGCTGTGTTTGTTTGTTTGTTTTTTTAATATCAATGTCTATGGGCACATTACTACAATTTGAACAAACAGTCCTCTAGAAGATAGAAGAAAAAAGAAGAGTAATTAATTGTGAGGAGAAGAGAGGTTTTTTTTCTATCCATGACACGTAAAATAACGACCGGAAGTCCCAGTGAACACCAAAAAAAACATCATCAGCCGGTATACGACATGGCGTCACGGTCGTCCGCCGAAAGCCGTGCGTACTCCAAGCATAGACGATACACGTACACTGCAATAATTCAAAAAAAAATATGCTTAGGGAAATCATAATAATAATAAATTAATTAATGAAATTTTTACCTTCCATATCGACCTTGCGCCCGATTGTATTCTTCCATTGCCTCCCTGCACGCGCTATGCGACGCAAGAGCTTGTCGCCTTCGTTCTCGTTCTCATTAGTGTTCTTATCACGGGAGGGTGACGACGGGCTGAGAGATGACGAGTTGGCTGCGTGAAGCATCGAGGGCGACGGCCCAGAGAAGAAGGCATGGATGTTGTATATCTCCTTGTACGACTGTGAAAGCGGGATATAGTGCAACCTTTTGTTTAATGAAGACAGAAGAAGGGGTGTGATGGGGGAGGGGAGGGGGGAGAGAGAATCAGCGTCTCTTCAGCTAAACAGATAACAGATAACATGTATATATTATTCATGCATGCCAACTCACCAAGGTTGGATCCACTCAGTAAAGAACTCGCGGTAGACAGTCGACTTTATGACAGCACTGTCCGAAGCGAGCAAGGCCATCACACGCGCTGAGTACCCCATCCCATCGAGATCGAGCAGGTACTTGTGGCGCCAGCTCTCCCCCATCGGAACCGGGTCCGTAAAGCGATAGTAGCGCTGCATGCCCTCGCAGCCACCTTTAAAGGCTTGGCATCCAACGGCCTTTGTGAACGCCGCATTCATGAACTCCTCGTTCATATCCTTGACCGGCACCGCAGCCGATACAAAACGGCCCGAGCGGGGCGGGTCTTCGAATACGACAGAGCGTGTGGTGTTGCTGTCGCTTGCTGTCATTTCGATGAATCTGCACACGAATTGGCGTTATAATAATAGTGCGGAATATATATTAAACACGAGATTACCGATGTCTCTGATACGACGACAAGAACCCGCGAGGCGAGCTTCCACCACCGGTCGTAGCACCCCTCCAGAATATATCGTCGACTTTCTGCTCCCAGGGCTTTTCGTTGTCATCCACGTCCTTGACTACCATGTTCTTCGGGTCCCAACCGTACGTATATTTCTTGGTAGACGAGTAATAGTAATGGCTCGGAATGATAATGTCACTGAAGCCCGGCGCCTTCGCGGGCGAAAAGACGGGATAAAGTACTGGAATGGTGCGCCAGTCGCTGAAGTAATGACCCTGTTGGTATCGCGCCCACGGCTCCGCGCAAAAATCGAACGAGTCATCTGGGCCCTTGACAAATGTCAAGTCCTCGTCCGACTGCGCGTCAAGAGAAGCAGATGCGCCATTGCGAGGGAGGTACGGTAGAGGCCGCTGCCATTGCGTGCTGTGTTGCGCCGTTTGACCGCGTACAGAACCGAATAGGCGGCGTGCCTGCGAGGAGGGGTGACATGTCCGACGGAAGGCTTCCCACACGTTACTGTCTCCTTTCCAATCGGGGGAAAACTCTCCGCCAAGCATGCTCTCGATTCCACCTGAGTGATCGGTGAGCAAAGATTGGATATGCGAGGTATAAAGGAGCACCTGAGGAGTCCTGAAGGGTCATGTTAGGATACGTTTTGTGTTCCCATGGCACCAGGATACGACCTTCTGCCTTGGCATTGATTGGAATATCCATGTTGGGGAGCTAACGTATATGAGTGAGACAGTCGCATGCTCGTTGTGAAAAGGCCGTACCTTGGCCTGAAATTTTTCAATCATAACCCGAAAACCTTTAGCACGCGCATTGCCTTCGGAATCATTAAACTTCTTAGGTAAATTCAGGGTCGCTGCCTGTCCATTCTCGATCCTGACAAGGTCGATGGATGGAAGCAGCCCAACCTGCACGCGCATATTCGACTACTCGTCAGCGTCGAGAACATTCGATCAGTGGAGCTTGCTTACCTGTAACGCACGCCTCCGGAGCTCTTCTCCAGACAGTTCCCAGAATGGCGCAAGGTCGTCGACCATGTTGTCATATTCGTCGATGATCTTGACGTCATTCTGCTGGGCAAACGCGAACCATTCGTCAAAGCCTTTGGGCGGGTTGCGCTTGTATCTGCGCTTATACTCCGCGACGGCTGCCTTGAGGGTGGTGCTCTGCTTGGCCATGAGCTGCCTGAATTTTGTCTCTGCTTCGTTCATGAGTTTGGGAATGGGATGGTCTATTGGGGGACGAGAGTGGGACAAGGAGCGGACGGGAAGCCATGACGAAACGGAACGCGTCGGAGAGAAAGAGCTGATAAGGTCAAAGAGCGCGACGAGCAAGATGACAGGGAGGAGGAGGTAGAGGATCCGTCTGCTGGCCATCTGTGAGGGGCAGCAAACAAGCCTTGACAAGCGCGGTTATCCATGATGGAGCTTATAAGAAAAAGTAGGGCGTCACTACTGAATAGATACAATACACGCGCCGATAAATTGCCAGATCACGGCTGCATATAGAATTAAACCGGAAAACCCCAGTGACCTAAGTTATGGAACCAAGCAAGAGCTTTTTTTAGGCGTCTCGGCAGGGCACGTGAGTTCTTTTGCCTATTGAATGTGGGGCGGCATGCTCAGAGCGATATACGACGAATTCATAGAAGCCATCATTAACAAATGTCGGACTCTGGGAATCACCAGTCTGCATGACGTGACAGATTGAGTTTTTTTGCATGATCGTCCAATCGGCGTCCCAATGTTTCTACTCCTGGCGCGCACATCAAACAACTCCGTCCAGGCCCGCCCATTTTGGGCTGCTGAGTCAGCTTCAGGTCAGATGGGTGACCATAAAAGTTGAGTTCAACCAACACTTACTCTCAATCAAAGCAAAGGACTAGATAAATTAATGTTCTAGCAGGTTCAACGTATTATAATAGCGCACTTGGATGTGACAGTTACTCATCCATCTATATTCTATGCCTGGAACATAGGCTGAGTTATCAAAAAACAGTTAACTTAAACTTGTGCCAGAGCATTAGTTTAGCTAATTCTTGAGCATTGGTTCAATCCATGGAGCCTGATTTCCCATGCACTTAGTTGTAACACTTGCTGATGCTTATAAAAAAGCCTCCATGTCTTGAAGTCTTCCAATGGTTAGAAATAGCAAGACAGCCTTTTGTCACAGATTGTAAGAAGTGTATGGTTTGGAGTCCAAGGCAGAGATGGTACTAGAGGCATGATGGAATTTTGTGGTTCAGAAAAATGAACATGTCAGAAAATCCTGTATAGTGGTCACATTTGAATCAGGAAATTTAGCATGATATATTTCCATGACAATGGAGGGTGATTACCATTTTCTTACCATTTCCCTTCAAAATTGTAAGCAATTTATCAGTATTTTTCTTGGGTAGAGAGAGAGATTAATTATAGTGCTCTAAGCGCTAGGCGCTTATGGTGCACCACTACTACGAGATACATTGGCTATGGTAGTGTCTAAGTATCAGGAGGGGGGGAACATATCAGAAGGACTGGGGTGTATGATTATTTGCCGGGGAGGGACAAGAGGGCCAATCCCTCACAGATAGGGGGACCGGCAGAAAACGACAGCCGATCCAGGTTGGAGTTCTTGGGCAGGCAATCTGTTGATGCCTGTTGTGCAATGTTATGGTGGCCCCCAGGAGTCCGGTTCCTTCTTGCGTTGATCGGACTCCAACAGGGCTTTCACTCCTGAGATACAGAAAACGGTGAGGATGTGATTCAGGTACTGGATCAAATGCCTTTCTGGACAATAAAAATTTCTTGCCCAAGTGTTGGTTAAATTGTGTCGATAAGACGATGGAGGTACATGATTGGGATGTGGCTGTCGCGGACCTTTGTCCAGCTCCTCAGATACTTCGACCAAACTCTGTAAGTCATGTTCGTGGGTGTTGGCCCAATTACAGAGGGCATGGCCCCGGACATTACTGTTAGAGTATAATGCAGGAATTGCCAAATCGGCACATTGAATGGCATCAACATGGAAATGCTATTGCTCAAGCTTATCAGCAAAAAAGTTCTCAGTCTTGTAATAGTATGGATGATTCAAAAGGGATCTGATAAGCCCTTGTATATATTCTTATGCTTGAAGCTGCAAAGTAGTAGAATGGAGTCTTGTTGCAAGAGTATGTTGACAAAAATAAGCAGAGCTCATGTACCAAAAAATATGAATTATGACCTAATTTTTTGGGGAAATAAACAACTTGCTATGTGTTATTACATTTTATCAGTAAGTACCACGAGCCTGATCACATTGTTCCTAAAGTTGAATAGCTTCGAGAATTTCGGCCATCCCACCAACTCGCCGGTAGGACTTGAATTTCTTCACGGCAAAGGCAGCCTGGCGTGCTTCAAGTCCTTTTTTGATCCATCAAACATGTCAGTTGTAAGACAGAGCGATCATAAATACGAACAGTTTTTGCAAATTTCATTTAGTATCTCCCCATTCATCTTCCGAGTCATCTTCCCATTCGGAGTTTTCATCTGGGCTCCCAGCAATCTTCAACAATTATTGTGAAGTACAAATTGCCTTCTATTCGTTGAATCTTGACTTTAGCAGACTTTTTAGAGGGGCGAGGGATCATTTGAGACTCGAAAGCACCGACAAGAATATTGCTATATTAGAATAGATGACTAATTTTTTTATTTCCTTCGCCAGATTTTGCTCCGAACACC
>QLPG01016074.1:0-10066 GCA_003314385.1 Gomphus sp. MG54 | reverse complement strand
CATAACATTGAACAAATTGCAAATGTCACCTCAATACTGAGTGTATTTGTCTGATTACTGGTTCTCTGGTTCTCCTTGGCCTAGGAGATCATTGTAAAACTGGCATTGAACTTTCTGATTTTTACTTCTGTTAATTTTGATTCATAATTTCTGTTAGATATTGTCTTTGCAATCCTAGTCATATATTTTCTGTCAAATTACCAAATTGATTGAAGATCTAGTTGGCTTTCTCTCTCTTAAGTATGATATTACCAATCTCATTGATTATGATAATAGTGGTCAAATTTATATTCACCTCATCAAATGCTAGCATTGGTTTTGTTCACTCCTTCTATCTCAACCCCTATTTTGAGACTGTTGATGAACCAATGTTTCATTAGTAACAGCCTATGTGAAACTATTATCTAGAATATAGAGACTGGCATAGAAACCATGAATATATCTAATATATTGACTACCGGAGTAATAGAAGCTGGTGCCAGAGGGAGTGGGCCATTCCCTTTGAGGCTTACAGGAAGAACAAGTGACCATGAAAATTCAGTGGATGTGGTATGTGATGAAAGTAAGGCATTGAGAGAAGATAAAATAAATGTCAGTTGGTAATTCTAGTGGAAGGATAATGAGAATATTAAGATTTCAATATATATTGTAAATCAGGCTGGATCCAATGGTATAATGCTTAAGATTGAATTTCATAACACAGAGAATGAGAAAATAAACCCTCTGCACTGTTTCCTGTTATCGTTATTGAATTCAATTTATCATATCCTGGTAATCATCTTGATAACTCACTGACCAGCAGATCATCACCCGATCACCACTCAGTATCTAATAAACAAGTAACCCCAGTATAACCTAAAAGTGATGTCAGATATGACGACCCTTTCTATTTCTCATTGAAAATATAGTGATTCTTCTCGTCTCTCATAGGTAGCACAACTTATGTTGAAGCACCCCCTTATGTGCCTTTCAATCTATCAAACTCTGTAACTTAGCATGTAGCCCTAAAAAAAAAGGGCAGATCGTGTGCTTCCGGATATTTTTCGGGCGAGATTAAACGCCACACTCTGCACAAGAGGACGTACCTCCCAAGAAATGAACCATCACTCCTCTTTCTGAATGGCAAGCGGAGTATACGGAGTTTAAATTTGATCACGGTGATGTTTTGTTAAAGAGCCGAAGTGTGCCCGACACTGCAGAAAAATGCCAAGGATTTTCCGGAGAGAAAGCTTCTGATGGTCACGGGGGGTTGTAACTGAATAGGTGGTGACCTGGACTAGAACGAGTTTCGCTCATATGGGAGATGGACAGTTTCGGTTCAACTGATCAAGACCCCTGTGGGGCCGTACGTTGGGTGAGTGGTCGAATATTCATTTGCTCTACAAACCCATGATTATTTGTCTCATTATGGCCGTCATCAGTATGTAGTTGGTGTAGGACACTTTGTTTTTTTCGGACGTGGTACGTGATCCCGTCTCTGACGGCATTTGGAGCGATATCTACAGCTTCGAGCTCGCTGAAAGTAGTTTTGCGACCGGGTGCAGCCAATATTCTCATTTGTGTGGAGCTGTGATGGTCACTTCACACTTTCCTTGCTTGTTTCTATAGGAATGATTGGGGAGTCAGTTTCGCGGTTCTAAAGTGTGGATGTGACGTGTACCAGCCACTCGGGAATTTTATTCACCTTTCGCAGGTCGTCCTTACGCAGATAGCGTCTTCTCTCCTTTCCACCACGTGTTTCGACGAGCTCCACTATATAACGCAGGTCACCCTCGTTTCCCAGCACCCCACCACCCTCAAAATAAGGCAAGACCCAGTCGTGGTTCTCAACGAAAAAACACGCCTTGGTACGGTTCGCCCCGGACATTAGAGGACGATCGGAGAACCGTCTAGACTTCGTTGATCAATGTAAATTCTAGCAGTTGGAGGTGGTTCCTATTTATGGCGTCATTCATTTGGTTCAAATAAGATGCAGGTGAGGTGGAAGAACGGCATTCGGCCGCAGTTGTTGGCAATGGAAGTATTTTGTAATTTCACGATCTTCTCCTGGCAGCATCGTGTGTGTGTGGAAGAGACGTTGAGGGGTTATTCATTCATGACGTACTGGATCGCGCGTTGTTTCTGATGCGACCCTCGGCTTCGTGGTCTTTTTACTCAAAGTTCTTCTGGCAGGTCATGAATTGATTCGTAATGCCAGGGTCAAACATGATGCAGGGCTCAGAAGTCTCATACCTTGGTCTATCAGTGGTCGGCGGTGGAAGATTGCAGATCGTGACTATTCCTTCATGACATAGCCAACTGTTACTAAGGTTTTATTCTTTCATATCAAATAGTCCCCTTTCCTTGTTTCTTCTTCGTGATGCACCAAGACCCTTTGTGGCAGAGACATGTGTATCTGATGAGAAGAGAATCTGTTAAAATATTCTGGTATGTGGTTGCTATTGTCATGCAAATTTCTCTTACTAAAAACACGGATCACTGTAAAATATCAAGACTGTCAGCAAAATTGCATAATCTGGCTGTCTGACTTATGGAAGCTGAGCTGCCCTGTTGAGTTGCCGGGGGTTTGGAACCAATCTAATCTTCTATTTTGATGAAACACGTTTTCTGGTGGACAAACATAACTGATCAAGTTCTCACGACAAACACACCTCGTTTGATGCAACGGAGCCCAGACCACTAAATGTCACCCACTATTATTCAGGTCCTGATG
This sequence comes from Gomphus sp. MG54, assembly GCA_003314385.1. Classification (NCBI taxonomy): domain Eukaryota; kingdom Fungi; phylum Basidiomycota; class Agaricomycetes; order Gomphales; family Gomphaceae; genus Gomphus; species Gomphus sp. MG54. The sequence goes on along the minus strand of QLPG01016074.1, from coordinate 7,353 downwards.
TATGCAGGTACGCCACTGCCATGAAGACACCTTGCATCGCGTACTGAACGAAATTTGATTGGGAATGTGTCGTATTTTTGTATACATTTGTGCAACGAACTGCCAGGCGGAAAATAACAAACAACTCGTATCGATTATAAAGACACCTCGTGTTCGGAACAAAAACCATAGGTAGGCTCTAGGTGTGAAAGGCTTGAGCTAACTCTATAACGCTGACTAGAGTCGACGTGGAAGTTTGGGATGCTCTAAGCGAAGTATGCATGAATAACATATGCATAAGTTGCATACTTTATTCTAATTCACTATGGCTACATAATATTGTTTGTGGATATTGTTTGACAAATAGTCAATCAAAGGGAAATGAGGATGCGGGGAATGAGGCTAGGAATCACGAGCTGGAAGGAATTTGTGATATTTCATAGTTAATGGGTATATTTTAAAATGTTCCGCGGATTTGATTCGCGGATTGCGTGCCGCCACATTTGAGCGGAGGTGATGTCATGGCACCATACAGATACGGCAGTGACAAAGAAGATCTTGCATGGTCAATCAGATAGAGGTACATACTGCCGGCAACGGACTGGCTGCACGTGTTGGACAAATCAGTGTGCGTCTCGAGGAGAGATGGCTGGGATTGAATCAATAGAACAGTATTAATAACTGTGTTTTAACGTTCTCCACTCACGCAGATCGGGTGGATCGTTGTACGAAATTGACGATGGCGGCTCGGTTAGAAGTCTATCGCGTCATCCGCACCACCAATGGCACCATCGTGCAGTCCAATTCGAACCGTCTTGGGGAACAAGCAGGACGTTGGTTCCACACTGGGAAGACAGAGGGGCACATCTATGAACACACAGCAGAGATTCAAAGGGCAATACGCCCCACCTCGTGAAGGAAGGACGTCTATTGGGCTGAAAAAAACTGTGTTGCTATAGTCATAGGCTAATAGTGATAGAGACTGGACACTACCTCCATGGCGTGTTTGACGGTCATTTCTAGAATATTCTTGGAATTAATATGGTTGGGGGAACTGCTGAACCTTCAACAGATTTAGACCTGGAAGGTTAAACGACCTCAGTCCAATATGCACCTTTGTGGAAAGAAGACATGGAGGTTCTTGGCGGGACACGGAAGGTGAAGTATCTAAGATGTCCGTACGGATCCCATCGATATCTCAGGATGTAGGGTCGAAGAGGATATACGAGAGGATGATAAGCATGGGGGCGCTTAGATATAGAGGCCGATGTGCACAAGCTTCTTTCTCCTTATCACCGAGCGAAAAGATAGTGGTCACGTGATGCGATGCACCACCACCTTCAATTGTATGCTGTTTCAACTTACATGTCCTGTGCTGTGAGTGTTACCGTGCCCGTCGCATGCGCCAACATACTCACCATCATGTCCGGCGCCTCCCGCTAACTCGGAAGCAGCCAATTGAGATCATGAAAGAGAAATATTGCGTTGATATTATATGACTAGCGCTCCGTCTTGCGTGTTTATCCATGGAGGACCTACAAGAATCGATTACAGCACGCTGATGAGGTCTGTGAAAGCTCAAATATATGTCGTAACAATATTTGCACGAGCTCTCCGGATAGTGGACGAGGACCGTACACATGACGGGTTCTAATCAGCAATTACAATTAGGTGATTTGAAGTTTAAAGGCAAACAGTCAGTGCCTGGCGGAAAGAGCACATTGGTCAATTCCCGTGTGTAAAAAACGCGTGTTGGAAACGTAAGTAAGGTCAATTGGAAATGATAATTGAATGAGACATACTAAACTGAGACGGGGCGAAGTTACATATTCAGGGAAAGGAAGCTTACCTTATGACTTTGCATTCGGGTGCCTAAACTTCGTGCGGGACATTTACAGAACTTGGGGATTTATTCCCTCTCAAAGCAAATGTCGGGAAGAATGGCTCTCAGTATCCCCGACCGAGAGCCGAGAAAGGGCATGCTGGCTCAGGCTTTGGACATGATGTAAGGAGGAAACAAGACCGTGTTTGGCAAATTCTCACGCTTTTAGCTCCTATAATGTTGGACATTTCACTTCACAGCAAATTGATCACCTCCCACGACGTTCTGGCACAGTCGCCAGCGACGGCAAGTATCTATTCGGCTGACCGAAAATGGACGAGTGCCCATGGCCCCCTCGGACCTATGTACAATACTTGATATCCGGGTGTGTGAATTGTGTCAAGGGTATTGCGGTCAACAGATGATTCCCTGCGCAGCCTCCCCAAATGTCCATGTTCAAGCATGAACAAGAGGCACAAGAAACTAACTCCTACGTTATCTCCGGCCTTTCTTACCGTGAATCCCTCTAGCTTATTGGTTCCAAAGTGCAAACTTCTTCATTTTCACAAACGGATTCCGTTGGTCGGTGTACCTCACATCCAGGGACCCATATCTTTCGTGTCCTTTTTTACCTTCTTTTCACCACACCACTCCAGATAGTCAGAGCCTATTGGCCTCTTTTGCTTTCTCACAGCGAAGCGTCGATGTCGCCATAGCTGTCGGCTTCATCCGGATTCGCTTGTCACAAAGGTTAGATTGAACCTTTGGACGGAGGGAAATCACTGTATAGGGAGAAGCATCTATTATCTTGGTCGATACATTTAATATGACGTGCGCCAAGGCAGCTTTGCGGCGGCTCTCAGTGGGTAGTCACGAGGCATTCCCCGACAAGACCTAGATACTCTGTTAATTCGCATCCACGGATGGCAGGCGATTGTCTTCCGCGATGGGACAATCGTTTCCTAACACGTGCGTATATCCTGTCATCCCACGGTGTAAAACAAGTATCTCATACACCTCACCCAATGCAAGGTGATTTCAGACTTCCCGAAGCTGCGCCGAATCAGTGATTGGCAGTGTACTATCCGGCTGAGGCAATGCCGAGCATTATAGCAAGTTGTTTTGCCTCGGCAGTATACGGATAAAGTTTCGTCCAAACGTTTCTCTGTTCCATACTCGCTTGTGATCAACTCGTTACATGGATATTGCATGCAGCACCAGGCAATGCTTCTTGGGAAAAAAATCACTGACATTGTCGCTACATCTTTAGAAATTTTTAAGATTGCAACCCCTGATCATTCACTGCCCGTATCGCTTTTTGATCGCTTTCCACGCGGGGGCAGCCGCTGGCGACTGAGCGACAAAACGATCCATATCATCCTCTTGGATCCTATTGATATCGACTTGAGCCCAGAAACGCGTCAAGACGAAAATGACGTGTTCTGCGTCGTCTTGGGACCTGCGACTTTTTCAATTGTTGCATGTGCACGTGTCAAAACAGATCAAGATAGCAGCAAATGCAAGCATAGAACCACCTTATCCAGGCCTTCATCTTGGCGCGCAAGAACTCGGTCACATTGAGAAAGGGCACGTTACGCATTAGCATGATCCGTGACGCGTCGAGACGTCGCGGGCCTTCTTCCCCGGCGGGGAGCACTTCGAATTGTATGGCAGGGATGGGTTCGTGGTATGTGATGTATAGTCTGTGGGTTCTGTGGTCAGGAGTGTGCGAGGGAGCGTGTGGGGCTGCTCGCCTGTTGCTCCACCCGATGAGGGTTGCGGTGAGGGATTCGTTTCCTGCGAGTGCTTGTCGGACTCGTCTGAATGGGTGGGTGGATCCACTCCCCTCGACGATGCAGAATAACTCCTGGGTGTGCGTGGGCAAGTCAGTGGTCAGCATGTGTGGAGCGGCGCGATCGATGTACGTACCTCAGACGGACGGGGGGAGCCCAGGAGAACAGTGAGGAGCCCTCCGTGGAAAGCGTGTCCGATGTGGTTTGCATGGAGAATGGCAGAGAGGGATGCAGCAGCTTGAAGCAAACGGCTACTAGTTGACGAGGGGGTCATGAGTGAAGCAGGAGCGGCATGTTATGGCGGATAGCAGCGAGTGTAAAAAGAGAGAGAGGCAAGGCGAGAAGAGCTAAGTTTATGAGAGACGCGCGGCGCGTGGCAAATGGAAAGACCGGGGCAGAATCGTGGGCACGGGGTATTCCGACTCGTAGGATTGGGAGAGTAATTGTGCACCCTAGTAGACCCTAGCCTACCCTGGAGGTTGCATGATCTCGCTGCTGCATGTGACTTCCAGTCAGCTGATGGTCGCCTACAGAAGTATTCGGCGAGCGGTACATTGCACATTGTCCGGATTAGATTCAAGCTAGAAGGGGTCTTCCTGAATTAAATATCTATATATCACCCACTTCTCGACCGATCTAGATAAGATTTATGACATGCTGGGGCCCCAGAGGGCACTGCTGGGTGCAAGGCTCGTCACATTGTCACGGTCACAGACTTGTCTGTGTTTACTCGCGCTGGGTACTCGCATGGTATGAGCGGCGCCTTGAGATGCCATAACACCACTCCCTTCCGTCTGCACTCCCATGGCATACTGCGCTCCCCACCTCCTCCGTGTACATATTGCGCAGCGCCGCTGCGTGGCCAGCACCATGCCCGGGTCGTGTCTGGCCCACGTCACATGTCCTGGGCTGCCCGTCTGAACTTGTTTTCGCGCGCCGAGGACCCTCTCGCGGGCTCGTTGCAAGATGAGGAGGCAGTGAGGACCGCGATCCTGGAGAAAGTACTCAAGGGCCGGCAACCGCCCCCCGACCTGATGCTGCGTTGTGAGCATAATCCAGATTTGTTCCCCTGCACGCCTGGTGAAAGATCCGATCCGCTTTTTCCCGCTGTGTAGGTACGATCTTGGACGTTGAAGGTGCTCCAGGATGATGGTTTTCCGGCGACTAGACATGCTAACATGCTCTTGAGAATGCGCGATCAGGTGTTGTGAGGACCATCTCTGGGCAGTTCAAAAAGTCCGACTTGTGTGTGGAACACCGGCTCAATGTCCGTGTGTTTGGTTCTCTATGACATCGCTTCCTTCGTCTAACTTGTCATTAGCCCCGTGACTTGCGGAAAATCGACTCTCGAATACCTAACCTGGTACCTACGATCCTAGCGCGGAAAGAGGCGATCCTTGTGAGACACGTAGGGATGTTCATGTGACAGCACGCTCTGACCATAGACCACTAGGTTAACGTTCTGCACATTCGCGCGCTCATAAAGGCCAATGCTGTTATTCTTTTCGACACGTATGGCTCGCCAGACTCCCGGCTGCAATCAATTTTTCTCTATCACTTGGAGGTAGGCAATATAGGCCCCTACCCCTGCTTGCCTGCTTATCCCTAAACGCCCAGCACAACCTGAAAGCCAAAGGCGGGCTTCCATACGAATTCCGGGCGCTCGAGTCTATTCTTGTTTCCGTCCTCAGTGCCTTGGAGGCCGAGATGGTTTTTATGCGCAATCTTATTGGCGGACTATTAGCCGAGCTCGAGGACGACATCGATCGCGACAAGTTCAAGCGGCTGCTTCATTACTCTCGCAGGTTAGGCGCATTCCAAAACCGTGCAAAGCTCGTACGTGACTTGCCTCCCAATCTTCCCTCGGCGTCGCTCATTTCTCATATGCTGCTATGGCACGCAGATCGAAGAAGCTCTCGAGGAAGTCTTGGAGCAGGGTCTGTCGTTCTTTTCGATCCTGGTCATGTCCGTGTTAATCTCCTGTTTTTTGAATGGCCATTCCAGATGAGGACCTCGCAGCTATGTATTTGAGCGACAAGAACGCCAACAAGCCACGCGCGCCGAACGACCACGAGGACTTGGAGGTCCTGCTCGAGTCCTTCTCTAAGCAAGTCGAAGAAATCGTGAACGAGGCTGAGACGATCGCAGTGAGGGTTCCTGTCTTTCCACCGTCCTCTGCCAACTCACCTATTTCCCCCTCCTTATCGAGAGCAATGTGCAATCGACACAGGAGATCGTGGAATTGATATTGGACTCGAACCGGAATCAGCTGTTGGCGCTTGATTTGAAGGTGTCAATTGGCACCATGGGGATCGGGATGGGTGCGTTAGTCGCGGGGTTGTTCGGGATGAATGTTCGTGTGTCGTGTCATGGTGCTCTCCACATGTTCGTTTACCTTACATGCGTTCATTTCTATCAGCTCCAATCGCATCTCGAAGAGAATCCATACGCGTTCAGCGTCATGTCCGGCGCTGCCGCGTTCATCGCCTCCCTCGTGGCTTGGAGCGGCCTGAGAAGGTGGGACTGTTTGTTTATTCACGGCTGAATAGATGTTTTTGTTTGGCTTTTTTTTTATTGATTTGTTGTTTGTGATTGCAGGCTCGCGAAAATACGCAAGGTGGGGCTGTCGGCGGGGAATGCGCCGAGGGGGATGAGATCGAAGCCGTGGATCTCGCTGCCTTTGCGACGGCGAAGTGGGGAAGAGCTGTGAAGGCGTGTAGGATCAATCCCCCCCGGACGGATCTCGTGTGGAGGTACTTTTTTCCTGATCATGACTTATTTGTTTGACGTGAGCATTTTCCTGTGATATTTCTGTTAATTGAAAGTAGAGTACCAGCTTGAGTTATCGACTAGACGACATCGAACCCCTTCTCACCCACACTAATATACACATGCATTGTCTGTAGCATCATCACTGGCATAAACTTGGAATACTCACTAAATAAAATCAAAGTACTCACATCAATTAACCCACATCTGATCACACAATAACCATGCTCCCAAAAGATTAACAAGTACCTCAAAATTAAATGAAAGGCTCAAAAGCTCAACATCCGCCTCGACCCATTCACGCGTAACTGACGTGTTATACACCAATAGCATAAAAGAAATACAGAGTTAAAATGATTGTACATTCTATTTATCGCTGTGCTTTGTGTTTTATTGTTTTGTGCTTTTTTGGGTTGCATATGAATCAGTTTTGTTGAGGGTTTGGTTTGCCGTTCCGTTTTCTTTCCAATCCATTTCTCTTGTCGGTCGGTCGGCTCCGCAGGAGTCGATAGTGAGTGAAGAAGCGAAATTTTTTCAAGGACCAGAGAAGGGGTGTGTGTGTGTGTGTGTTGGGGGTAGAGGGGGGTGGGTAAGGTGAGGGTTGAAGAAGTACACTCATACTCGACGGCATGCAAATGTATGTGCAGCGGGAAAATGTGTGTGCATGCGGCAAGTGTGAGGGAAGGGACTGCGGGCGGGGGGACCGAAGAGGGAAGAGAGGAGAGAAGAGTTTAAAATTGAGAAATGTTCATTGAAATGGAATGGAAGAGATCGAAGACAAATGTAAAAAAAATAAAATCAAAATCCGAAACATGACAAAACCGAACATTCAGAAATCAATATCCGAGGATCAGAGAAGAATATGGCAAAAGCAAATCAGAAAAAACGCGTTGCAATCATAGCAAGTGGCAAACAGAAATGCCAGAAGAAAAAAAGGCACACTAGGCGCATGTGTCGAGTGCATAGTGCACAAAGACGTTAAATGAGAAG
>QLPG01016073.1:0-10625 GCA_003314385.1 Gomphus sp. MG54 | reverse complement strand
CACAGGTCAATGTTGTGGCAAAATTATAGAATCAGGTTTTTTTTGGTTCTTGGGTACTTTTTGGAATCCATGTTCGTCAGTTATAGTGCTCAAAGCGCAGGCGCTTATGGTGCATTTTAGCTACAAATGTTCGTTTGTCTAAATCTGGAGCCTTACCGAGAAAGGGAGTTGGTAGGGCATGTATGGGTATATGATATGTTTGGATATGCAGTTGGACTGGGGTGTAATAGTATTGGCCAGGGAGGCACAAGTGGGACAATCCCTATGTAAGTGGGATTGGCAAGAAATGAGAGCTGATGTGGTGATATATGGGAGACAACAGCGTTTATGTCAACATGCATGTTGTGGTGCAGGTATGGTCACTTGGGATGTGTGTGTATTGGGTTGTGTGCTATGTCAATATAGCCCTGGAACCTTTTTGTGTCCTGGATGTAGCACAGCATATGGGGCACTGTCCTCTGGTCTCTAAGTAGTTGTGGGATGGAATGGCATGCCTTTCCAATCATGCATCTCAACCTGTTCTGCTGTGGTGTGTATTTCTGGTAGTGCTTGAGATAGTATGTGACTGTCTCTGGCTGCCTTCATTTACTGCAGAGTGCATTATCTATTGCCTTGATCTTTTTCAGGAACATGTTAAGGGATATGTGTCCTGTGCACAGTTGGACCAGGATACTCAAGGAACAGCATAGTAGCATACTGAGTAATTTGTTGGTTTTGCAGCTGGACATTGACAAGTCTACCTTGTCCAATTTGGGGAACCAGGGGGGACTTGAACCATAAACTTTTCTACCACTTCATCATAGATTTCTTTTGGTGTGTCTTGATTGCTAAGATACTAGCTGAGAGATAGGTCCTTAGTATTAGGAACCGCATGCTGGCATGCCTGACTATTCATTTCAGCCTAATCAGCCTAACTCTTCCCTCACTTGCCTATTCAACTATACGCCCTCAGCCCTCGAACTTTATGCACCTCATGTATCCATCTTGGCATCACATGCATCTGTCAATACACTCCACTCATTTACATCAATCTCCATATGCTCGCAAATCCATTTTCACTTCATTTACATTTAATATCCTTTTCATTCCGTTCTGCTCCACTTTCCTTATTTGTAATTCTGTTCTATCTCTGAAATCCGATCTGCTACTATGTTCCTTATAGGGTAACTCCATTGGGAATTGGGGTGACATGTCACCCCTTAATGTCATGGAGGAGATCAAGATTGGGACATAGTATTTCTGTTCTCACTTTTCACGATCCTCAGCTTTCTTATCTATTATAGGAATCTAGTCGACTCCTTGTAGATTCAAAAGTAGTATAAGATCTTGTACATTCTATAGTTCAGTCTTCAGTCAGATAATCAACTAAGATTTTGACTAGCCCCTTCTGTTTATCTCAGACTTAATTTCCTTTCTCACTTTTATGAAATTAGTAACCTGTGTGATCTGGTGGGCACAACATACAAGTTGAAGCCTTGCCCTACTCTGAACCTCACTATTGTTTTGTCTTTGGGAGATATTCTTATATTACAACTATATCATTCTTTCATATCATAACACTTAGTAGGAGAGGAAGGTTAGTAGTATCCAACACATCATGCTCAGGTGCTCTTTTTGTGTGCTGGTCAGCTACTACTGTTAGGGCACAACCCATTTCAAACTCCAATTCAACTTGGAAACCAACCTATCCAATCTGGCACAACTCTGAAGCTAAGGGAAAGGGTCTGGGGGCAGGAAGAGGGGTCTGAGGGAAGACCAGCTTGGCCAGAGAACATGATGGGCTTTGTATGGTATAAGTATACTCTGGATCCAGGTGCCTGGACCTCAGACTCAGTACCAGGAAGTTGGCTCAGGTAACTCTGAATATGTATAGAGTCATAAGTGATGCATGGACCCTTTATATAAAGAGTATATAGAGAAGGACTTACTAGCAGTGAGATCTTTAGGCTTTCCTCTTAGGTTTTCCCCTGCTTAGTACCATGTGACAACTCCAGGATTGCTCAGAGGGTTGCCCTTGCATTAGAAAAGTCTCTCCTTATAGGTTCAGAAGCTATGTTATAGTACAGTCATAGGTAGCTTCAGACATAACTAGAGTAACTCAGAAAGTACCACTTTCTTGACATACAGTAAGCAACAAAACTCTTTATATGTTTGGAAGTTTTGGATTGTATATTTAATTGGAAATTCAAATTAATTTTTAAAATCTTGAAAATATTATGATATATCCAACCCCACCTAGCTAATATCCATCATGCAATCAAGCTTATTACCTCTAAGAAGGCTAAAACAGTAGTACAGGTGTCCAAAGCACTCCAAACTATCACCAACAAACCTGTCACTTCACAGATAGTGCATAGACACTCATGAGAACTGGGATAAAGGCAGTGGTAAAGAAAAAATCGCTTATCTGTTACAGAAGTATAGGAGAGAGGGAATGGACTTTACAATCAGACACAAAGATTGGACTCTGGATGACTGGAAGAGGGTTGGTGTTGTCAGATGAGACTAAAATAAATTGCCTTACATCAGATGGCAGGAAATAGGCTTGGAAAAGGACAGAGGAAGGGCTGAGTAATAGATTAGTAGAAGGTACAGTAAAGATTGAAGGTGGATCTGTGATACTGTAGGTCTGCATACTTTGGGATAAGCCTGGGTATATATCTAAGATTGAAGGTAGGATAAATGGGGACCTTTTTATCCATATTTTAGATGATAAACTTCAAGGAATCCTTGCTAATTAACTCCTTAGGATATTATCTTTTAGTAAGTTAATGACTCTAAATATACCTGTAAAAAGGCCTATGAATGCTTCAAAAATCATAGATTCACTCTTCTACAATGGCCTATATACTTTTCAGACCTTAATCTAATTGAACTTCTATAAGAACATATCAAAAGAAGGGTATGGGAGTATGTGATGGAGTGTGAAGTCAAATTGGGGCAGATACAACAACCACTGGGCCTGCCTTCAGTTCATCCACAGTGTCAAGTGTCAGGTACTGACAGACTTCGGTACTGCTGAGGGGTGTTGGCGAAAGGTTGGGCGGACTATGGCCAAGTCCTGCAGGCTAAGAGTAGTGGCATTGGCTTCAATGTGCTTGTGCGTTAAGCCCTACTTGCCGTGCATGCCACTGTATTTGCAACAGACAGATACTCAGGGGGATGCTGATGATGCTGGCCCGAGTCGAGGACTGAACAGAAGAGAAGAAGGTAGAAGGGCCCAAGCCTAGTTGATACCCAGAATGAGGAGATATGTACATGCATGTCCTACTTATATAGGTTAAGAAGTGACATGTGGAATAAGGAATGTGGGACAACAAGGTATGCAGAGTATGTGGTTATTGTCCACAATGAATAAAATTAGAATAAGGAATGCAAAGCGGGGATAGAACAATAAAAGACAGGATAATAGAATGTGTCCAAAGATAGGATAATAGGAGGTGCCAGGCTATAAGGCAAGGCTTGTAACCAAGGATAGTACAAGGACAGGAAGTCCTGAGGTGAGACGGACTAAGGGGTGGGGACAGGGAGTGTGGATAGTGGACATGCCGAGCTGGAACCAGCATACCAAGTGTGATGCATGCGACGTGGGCACTTGGTCGTGGATATAGGATGATTGCTTGGTCGGCAATGCTGAATAGATGTGTCTCGGTACGGTACTTGACAGTATCCCCCCTCTAGCAGCTGAACCCATGAAGCCAGAGATTATTTTATTTAAGGTTCGGGATGCCTATTTGTGACGTCACATTTTCTGGGCTTCATCACATCACTCTATTATCAAACCACAAAACCCGAAAGATGAACGCCAAAACTGGTGGTAGCAAACAGGAGCACGGGGATGCTCTGATTCCCAGCAGGATCGATTGTCAGGAACTGTTTGAGGTGCGCAAACAGCTGCAGAGGAAGCGGAAGGGGTTGTTTTGGCCACACAGGCCAGAGAGGGAAACCTTGGTACATTGGGAGTGCAGATTCGGGGCCTATCAAGGGGCTGAGTAGGCATGGACGAGGAAGGAGTGGGGGGCAGACGGGGGTACAGGTGAGTTATATTTTTTTCTTTTTTCGGGTTTTTTTTATTGATTTTCCTATATATAGTGTGGAAACATATCAACGTGCAAAGGTTCATTTTCGGTGCCTCTGCCTTCTGAGGAAGCGGGTGACCCTACTGTGAAGAGGCCAAAAAGGGCCTGTACCCAGAAGCTGAGCGGGTAAGCTACTGCGGAGGTACCGCCGACTGGGGTATCAAGATGGAAATGGACTGGGAAGGCTGAAAAAGCGGAGAGGATGGAGAGGACAGAGGAGATGTTTGCGGAACTCATCAAGAGGATGCGACGGATGGAGAACACAATGTTGCTCCTCCTCAAGAGGGGTTTGGGTTCGATGGATGCTCAACTTTTGGAGGAGTTGGGGAATACGTTGCGGGGTGAAGAGGGGGAAGAGCAGGAGGAAGGTGAGGAAGAGGATGTAGAAGTAAACTAAATATATATTTTTGAATGAAAGGAAATAAAAAAAAGATAAAAGACAAGTCGAGGGTGCCGAGGTGCTCGGCAGGTCGGCTGTGTTATTTTTGATGGAAGAAAAGGGTGATGGATGGACTGAGAGGAATGTAAGGTCTTTGTGATGTCGAAATTGGAGTGTGGGGATGTTTGCAGAAGGAATAACAGTTAATGGTAAAATAAGGGGATATTTCGGGAGTAAGAGTAGTCGTAAGGTTGTGAGTGGAGTGTCGGGATTGTATAGGGGAAGGACTGAAGGAATAGAGGGAGTGGAGGATGGGACAGAAGATGATGGAATGGAGGGGGTTTTCTGGAGAAGGACATCTTCGGGAGGGGAGTTTGAGCAGTTTGAAAAGGTTTCTAGCTGGTCGCCACCCCCCCCTTTTAGGTAGACATCCCACCATCTACTAAAGGTGTCAGCCTCTAGCCGAGAAGAACGGAGAAGGGTCGTAAATGCATATGACATGCATATACAGAGTGAAAAAATGGGAACGGATGGGGACGGACGGATGAGACCTTGGCCAAACGTGCTAAATGACAATGCTGACCGAGAGGTCCCTTCCAAAAAACTTGCCAGCCGTTCTGGTATACAAGCATGCACAAGGCAGTTGTATTGACTAGGGCTATTGGCGAAGCTTCCAGCGATGGAACAGGATCCTGTGTGAGGCTTTTGGAACAGTGGCAAATGCTGCCTGGACCTAGGCCATCAGAATGCACCTAAAAACATTAGTAGCTTGACGGATTATAATACTGCCCAATACCCTGTTAATCAATGGATTATAGCGGGTGAGCGAGTTGTGCCTGAATATTGCTGACCAACGGATTTAGTACATGACAGATGGATGGGTGGACTAAAGTCGTCCGGATGGAAAATCTAGTAGATGTATCTGTGCTTGTTAGCAAGAAATACTAGATTGAGAAGGGTCATAATCATAAACAAATTTTTAAAATGGTCTGTGAGCTGATGCTGATTGATCAAGCATGCCAGACAGAGTGCCGAGGGTGGGGCATTGCTTTCCAGTTGGCTGGAAAAACTGAAGTTCTTCTGAACTGGGTGGTTTCCGAATCTATACTGGTATTGGGTTGGAAATGCAGTGGCGTGGATTTGTCTTGTTGGACACCCTCCTGGGAGTAAGACAAATCCGGTGAAGCTATGAGCAGATCCTGATTCAAAACAGTTAGAAAGGGCTACCAGGAGACCCGGTTCCGAATAACAAGATAGAAAGATCATTAAAAGAGTGTCTTATGAGACCATATTCGTAAACCGTGAATGCACGGAAAGTAGTTTGATTCTGGGTATACTGTCAAGTGTCGGGTACTGATGGACTTTGGTACTGCCGAGGGGTGTTGGCGAAAGGTTGGGCAGACTATGGCCAAGTCCTGCAGGCCAAGAGTAGTAGCATTGGCTTCAACGTGCTCATGCATTGTGCCCTACTTGCCGTGCATGCCACTGTATTTGCAACAGACAGATACTCGGGGGGATGCTGATGATGCCAGCCCGAGTTGAGGACTTAACAGAAGAGAAGAAGGTAGAAGGGCCTAAGCCTAGTTGATACCCAGAATGAGGAGATATGTACATGCATGTCCTACTTATATAGGTTAAGAAGCAACATGTGGAATAAGGAATGTGGGACAACAAGGTATGCAGAGCATGTGGTTATTGTCCACAATGAATAAAATTAGAATAAGGAATGCAAAGCGGGGATAGAACAATAAAAGACAGGATAATAGAATGTGTCCAAAGATAGGATAATAGGAGGTGCCAGGCTATAAGGCAAGGCTTGTAACCGAGGATAGTACAAGGACAGGAAGTCCCAAGGTGAGACGGACTGAGGGGTGAGGACAGAGAGTGTGGATGGTGGACGTGCCAAGCCGGAACCGGCATACCAAGTGTGATGCATGCGACGCAGGCACTTGGTTGTAGATATAGGATGATTGCTTGGTCGGCAATGCCCAATAGATGTGTCTCGGTATGGTACTTGACAATCCACAGTCTATGAGGGCTGGCCCTGACCTGACTTTGGCCATGTCAGTGGTCTGGATCTCTACTTTGATGACCAGAGATTTGAGAGTTAGTATGGTGACTATCATGTATCTCTTGGGAAGCCTCTTCTCCCATCATTTGGGCCAGGTCCAAATCATTGTAGAGGGGGGGGTCCTTTTTGAGTGTGTCTTTTTTTAGTTGTTCAGTCTGGGGGGTCAGTCTGGGGGTTGTTTCATTCTTAGGTTCCAGTATGGAAAACCAATTATGTACAGGCAGCAGGGGCACATGATTCACCCACTTTAGGTTCTAAAACCCTCCATTCCTTCACTCTCTGCCTCCACATCCCTTTTATCCTTGGCTTCTACCTGTATCTTGGCAGACAGTGTCTCAGACACATCTACTAATGTAAGTAGCTTGGGCAGCAGTTCTAGGTTTTCTTCTGTGCTCATAGTCCTAATATTGAAGGCCTGTGAGCATTCCTGAGCATAGTGTCCTGTTTCTTTGTACCAGTGACAGGTCTAAGGCAAGCTGTCCCTGAATTGAGCTCAGTCCACCTCTATAGGGATGGGCCCTTCCTTTGAGGTTGAGGTGGTTGTTGATGCAAGCCAAGCATGCCAAAGTTGCAGTTCACCATTCTCACTTGTATAAGGAAGATGGGGCCACATTGGGAGGTATTGTAGGGGTTGAGGGGTCATTTGACCATGGGTCCAGTTGGTTTCTACAAAGACTTCATTTGCTTCTTGATTATGGGCCACTTTTTGAGCCACTCCATACTATCCCTCAGGGTTGGCAAAACTGGGTGTCCCATCTCCCAGCAATGCCACTCTGGACTGGATTCCAGGTTCCAAGCCCTTCCTGAACTTAATCATGATCATCTTATCATTGTAATACTCTGTCAAGGCCACCAGTTCCTCAAAACAGTCAATGTATTCCTCAACTGAGTCCCTGCCTTGATATCAGCTGGTGCCTTCAAGTCATGTTAAAGCTAAAAGCTGCTCATTCCTCAGGCAGAAGTATTCTACCACATCTGTCTTGAATGCCTTCCAGTTTGTTAAATCCACATGTCGGTACTTAGTTAGAGGCTTCCAGAAGGGTTTTCGGAGGTTCCAAATTATTTCCAAGAGGGGGCCGTACTCTGGAGGCAGGGGACTAAAGGTTGGGTTCATGATCAGAATCAGAATGGGGACGGAAAGATGGGAAGCACCAGGTGGTCTGGGACTGTTCATGGTATAGGGTGTTTCGAGTGGTTTGAGGTTGCAGGGACTTGGCTTCAACTTATATGTTGTGCCCTCCTCGATAGTCTGTCCCTAATTTTAACTACGACGCAGAATTAAGTCGATACTAGCGAATAGTCCAGTTGACTGGTGACTTATATACATGTATCTAGTCTTGTACTATCTTTTGCTGAGTAAAGACAAGGGGGGGAAAAGAGTACAAGGGGCAATATAGAATGAAAAACAAGGGAGTGAGGTATATGATGATCCTGTTATGATGATGATAAAGGACATTATCGTAATTTATATTAATCTCCCAATGGTGAGACAATTTGCAAGGTTTGGATTGGGGTTGGCTTCAACGTATTGCATTGCACCCACTTAGACCACACGGTCCCCAAATTTCATAAAAGCGAAGTAGACGGAAGTGAACAGAGGAACTTAGTCAAAATCAAGATTGATTTTCTGACTGAAGACTGAACTAATAGTACAAGATCTTTTATACTACTTTCTAATCTATTAGGAGTCAAAGGGATTCCTATAATAGAATGAGAAAGCCGAGGAATGTGAAAAGCAAGAAACAGAAATACTATGTCCCAAATAATGATCTCCTCCGTGACATTGTTGAGTGACATATCGCTCAGATTCCCAATGAAGTTACCCTAAGGAACGTAATAGCAGATCGGATATAAAGGGGTGAACGGGATTGCAAACAGATGAAAATGAAATGAAACATAATGAAAGATATTAAACGTAAATGAAGATGGAATGGAAAAGCGAGCATATGGGATGTGACGTAAATGAGTGGAGTGAATTGACAGGAGCATATGACGCCAAGACGGATACATGAGGTGCATATAGTCTGTGGGCTGATGGCGTTATGTTGAATAGCAAGCGAGAGCAGAGTTGGGCTGAGTGGGCTGAATTGAATAGTCGGCTTGCCGGCGTACAGTTCCTGACAGTATCCCCTCCTTACAGCTGAGTCCCATGAGGCCGCAGAAATGAAGTTCTAGAACGGTGGCCCCATTGGAGTCCGGAAGTGTGAGTGCGTATAAGAGAAGTTGTAAGGGAGTTTGGGGGGTAACCATTGTCGACATTGCCAATGGAAGGATACTACGTCAACCCTGCCTACATGCAGAAGCTCATGGGTCTCAACCCCTTGCCAATCACCACCTATCTCCGAGGTGGAAATAACCTCCCCGCCATCCTCCTGTCTCCGTCATTGTCCACCGTCAAGCGCAGTCAAGTGCTACTTGCGCAAGACCACATAGATGTGCGAGAACCTTGGATCAAAGGGGTGCATTTGAAAAGTGCGAAGGTGAGTAAGACGTTGTCTTGGAATTGGTTTGTTACTGATTTGTCTTTTGCAGTATGCCCGTCTTCAGATGAGGTATGATGTGGGCGATGCAAACGGCATCTTTTATCGAAAAGCGAAGTTGGGTGCACAGGATGACTGTACACCCTGGTCTCGTGGGTTTGCTGTCAAGAAGCCCTGCGGTCACTGCAAAAAGCGAGGCAACACATGCCTGAGGAAGTGGGATCTGGACTTGGACTTGGGTGCGTGTGTGTGGTGTAGTGAGAGAGGAGTGGGGTGTAGTATAAATGAGAGAGGTCGAGGTACGAGTAAGAGGAAAGGCAAAGGGAAGGTTAGGGAGCAGAATTCCGAGGATGAGGAAAGTCCAAGGTTGAAAAAGCGGACAAGGGAAGGTATGCAAGAAGATGAGTCTAATGCTGATGGTGCGGGTTCCTTGAAAAGGCCAAGGTTAGGACCCAGAGCATGTACCCCCCTCTTCCTTCCTGACTCCCACTCTTCACCGCCTCCACCACCACCCAACCCTCCTTAGGAGTCGTCCCCTCCACCTGCTGTGGCACAGATGCCACAGATCACTGTGTCATCGTCATCACCAGCCCCTCCACCACCTCCACCTCCTACGCCAACCCTTTCACCTCCCCCTCCACCACCTGCACCGTCCCCTACACCTCCTCCACCACCGCCCCCTGTGGTTGCACCACCTCTCAGAGTCGTGCCTCCCACACCCCCTGCGCCTTCACTGGTCATCGTGCTGACCGCCACCCTTTTGGAGCTACAGCGGTCCATCGAAGCTCATTGTAAGGAGCTCTTGAAACATAAGTTCCAGGTGTCGGAGAGCCACATGACTAATGAGGAATTGCGAGGTGAAATCAGACAATTGCGAGGTGAGGTGAGCGAGTTGCGGATGTTGTTACAGCATCAGAAGCTGCAGATCAGGGACTGGGGGTCTGAGCCACCAAGGGTGCATGGGTCTTGGGAAGGTTGGATAAACAGAAATAGAAATCTGAGGAATGACTTTGATGATGTGGATGGAAATGGAGATATAGAGTTGGACTATGGGATTTAAATGTATATTTGACTTGAATGTGAATTGAAGTTCAGAATAGAGTTGAATTGAAACAAGGAATGATGGAATCGAAACTGAAGTTGAACTTGAAAACGGAAAGGAGAAGCTGAATTGCGAGTTGAATGTTGAATGAGTGAATCAGAATTGAGGGGTTTTTTTTTTTTGAACTTGAAGACAGAGAGAACAGAACTGAAATGCGAGAGTGATAATGAACAGAATGAGCAAGAGTGAATGGAAGAGAAATTGCGAGGTGCTTATGGAATGGGTAATGGTCCAGGTTTATCTGGATATGACTTGTGAAAGTCTTGAATGAGTTCTGAAGCGTGGTTGAGTTCTGTTGCAAGGAGCCATGAAGTTTCTTCGTCTGTGCCCTCATATCCTGCCCACTGCACTAAGTACAACAGCCTACATGCTGTACGTCTATTGTCGATTTTTGAGTCCAGGATCTCAGATATCTCGAATTCAGGTTCACTGTCGATTATGACTGGGGGCAGAGGAGGTTGAATGTGATTAAGAATGGGATTAGGAGTGGCTGGCTCAAGCATTGAAATGTGGA
>QLPG01016068.1:0-13421 GCA_003314385.1 Gomphus sp. MG54 | reverse complement strand
CCGTAAAAATAGAATATCCGTCAAGTCAGCTTCTAGATGCTAGATATGATGATCCAGCAAGTACGCTCGACACGTTTGACACCGTCTGGAGAAACAAGACCAACCTCTTGCTCAGCATCCCCTAAGCTGTAGTGTAGTTGAAACCGACAGTATAATCGAAGTCAAAGCAGTGACTTGTTATGTGGCTCACCTCAGATAAGGGTTCGAGACTGAGATGAGTGAGTGAGTCACACTTACTTCGACACACATCACCTGGAATGATGTGACCAATGTTGGAGCTAAGATGAGTAAGCACCGAACGCTACAAGGAATGGATGTCCCGGTCATGTTTGACCGGGACCATATATATACTGAATGACTAGAACGTAGCCCCTCAGTGAACTGCCCGTTCACTGAGGTGCGTATTCCATTTGCACGCCTAAATACAACGACGCTAATCATATTGTAGTCCGTCTGTATTTAGGTATAGTAATAGTATATCTCAGTGAACTGCCCGTTCACTAAGTCCATCTGTATTTAGCTACTGCGCATAACCGCTACAGGTTATGGGCCCCGCAGAGCCCACTATGTCAACCCCCACCTCCAAGTTGTTTGTCGTCCCGAAGCTGGCCAGGGATGGCATGAACTGGGTTACCTGGAAAAGTCAGACGTTAGCCATCCTGTCCGTGACTCGCGGTGCCAAGCATCACCTGAACGGGACCGTGAGAATCCCCCCTCCGATCCCCACCTATCCTAAAGGCCATAAGCTAACGGTGAAGGAGGAGGAGGACCTGGACGACTTAGAAAGACACTGGGACGATCACAATCAGCGAGAGGCCACGATCATGGCCCAAATATTTACCACAGTCCCTGACAGCCTCCTCATTGAAATCCGCAATCTCCCTACAGCCAAGGATGTATGGGACACCATATGCTCGAAACATGAAAGTAGAGCACTCACCATTAAGGTCGACATGTGACGCCGGATGTACGAGATGAAGTGCGAGGATGAGTCAAATGTCCATATGCACCTGGAGGCGATCATGAAGATGCAAGAGCAGCTTGCTGGGATGAACACCGGACTCACTGATGATGACCTCGTCACTGTCATCCTTGGGTCGCTCCCTAAGTTGTACCGCCCACTCATCACCACCATTACGATGTCAGCGGCGCACGCGAAGGCAAAACTGGAGCCAGATCAGGTGGTCAGTACATTAATCAACGAGTTTGAATGACTCGCCATTGAGGAGTGCCAACTGAAGGCAAGTGAGAACGCTCTCACTGCAGCGAAAGGGTATGGGAAGTCACAGGGATGCAAGGGCACCTCCAATACCACGAAAACCGACATGGAATGTTGGAATTGTGGGAAAAAGGGGCATAAGAGAGTGGACTGCTGCTCTAAAGCCAAAAAGAAAGATAAAAGGGATGAAGACACGAAGGCAGGCAGTTCAGCGAATGCGGTAACCAAAGGCAAGGAGTTTGCCTTCACAACAACATTCTCTGGGCCCATGCTCGTGCTGGGAATGAGTGCACTGATGGGATGGGAAGTCGACATCTATGACTCGGGTGCGTCAGGGCACATGTCACCAGACAGACACTGGTTTGTTACCTTCAAGGAAATCGCACCGCATGCAATCAATGCCACCGATAAAACTGTGTTTAAAGCTGTTGGGATAGGCAGCATGAAGATCGGAATCCCAAACGGAAAGACAATGATGCACGTTACCTTAAAGAACATGCTATATTGTCCTGACCTCACATTCACGCTAATCTCACTAACGTGCTACAACACCGCAGGATACTCAGTCCTATTAAAGGACCAAAAGTGCCTGATTCAGGACAAATGAGGAACGCTACTTGGGCAGGTTCCACTCTTGAACAGGCTGTACAAGGTGGAGCATGAATCCACAGCAGCGGCGGCAAGTACAGTGTGAAAGACACTCACTATGGATGAGCTGCACTGCCGAATGGGACACATATCCCCGCAGGTTGCCAGGAAACTCATCCAAGATGGTGTTATCACAGGACTTGAGCTGGATGCAATGAGTCAGCCAGGTTTTTTCACAGCCTGCATGCAAGCAAAACCAACCAGGAAGCCGGTCCCACAAAGGCGAGAGGGACCGTGGGCCATGAAAATCGGCAAAAAGTCCATTCAGATGTATGGGGGCTGGCGAACCCCCAGAGCTATGATGGCAAAGAGTATTTCGTTAGCTTCACCGATGACCACAACAGGTGGACTTACCTGATTCCAATGGCAAGGAAAGGGGAGGCCTTTAACTGCTATAAGCAGTATGAGGCATGGGTTGAAACCCAGCATGGTGTGAAGTTGAAGCGCCTGAAAACCGACCACAGGGGGAAATATCTCTCACAAGAGTTCACGGTGTACCTAAACTCGAAAGGAACTGTACGGAGTCTTACTGTACACGACACGCCACAGGAAAATGGCATGTCAGAGTGCCTGAATAGAATGCTATTGGAACACGCTTGGGCTATGCCTCTGACGGTCAGCCTACCAAAGTTCCTGTGGAACGAGTCAGTCCAACATGCAGTATGGCTCAAAAACCGGACCTCCACATGTGTGCTCGACGGCAAAACACCATATGAGCTTGTACATGGTGTGAAGCCCAACCTAACTGACCTACCTGAGTGGGGCACAAAGGTTTTTGTGCTCAAGGAGCATGCCAGCAAGCTTGACTCCAAGGCAGATGAGGGGAGATGGATGGGGTACAGTGATGAGAGCAAGGGCCATCGAATCTACTGGCCTGGAAAATGTCGCATCACCGTCGAATGCAATGTGACATTCGATGCTCCGGTCCTGGTCATGCCTGCCGATGCACTAACTGAGGGGGGGTCGATCACCCACGGCAGTAGAGCCATCGGCGGCACTCTCACAGCCACGGCAATGCCAACAAAAGTGTCGGAGTTGGTGGCGGCACCCATCATGGCCAAGGACCACCCCCACTACCACCAGACCCACCAGGTCACACGTGCATCGACCTGCTCGACGACTTCGAGGACACGGACATAGACATGGATCTACTTGGCAGGGGTCACCATATGTGGAAGCCATCCACATACATGTGTGGGAGCACCGATGGCACTGGCAGCAGCACCAGCCATGTGAACGCCCCCATATATCCAAAGGGGCTGCCTGCCCCCACCAGGAACATCACCTTAGCGGTCCTGGAGGAAATAGAGGTCAGCACGGCAGATGAATGAGCGATGCACCACTCACTGGAACACGCGATGGTGGCGGCTACCCAGAGCATAGGAGTCGACCCGGTTAGCCTAGACGATGCATGTTTGCGCAAAGACTGGCCAGCATGGGATGCATCCATCAAATGGGAGCTGGACCAGCACACGATGCTATGTACGTGAGACCTCGTAGAACCCCCAGATGGTGCCAACATCATTGGCAGCAGGCTCATCTTCTGCTACAAACACGACACAAATGGTAACTTTGTAGCCCACAAGACCAGGCTCGTTGCGCAAGGCTTTTCCCAAACGGAAGGGATAGACTTCAACGAGATGTTTTCCCCCACTGCCAAACTTTCTGCCATCCATATAATTGCCACAATAGCAGTCAGGAACAACTTGGAACTTGAACAAACCGATATTGATGGTGCATACCTCAATGCCCCGATTACCGAGACGGTCTACATGCACCAAGCCAAAGGCTATGAAGCCCCTGGACAAAAATGTCACATTTGCCGTCTCAACCGTGCAATCTACGGCCTCAAGCAGTCAGGAAGGGAATGGTACAATATTCTGTGTGGCATCATGTACAGGTTCGGTTTTACACATTGCAAAGTTGAACACGCCTTATTCCACAGATATGCCGGCCAGGATGCTCTCATCATCACTGTAGACGTCGATGACCTCACCATGGTTGGCAACTCCAAGCTCGTGATCTGTGCATTCAAGGATGAATTGCGCACCGTTCTCAAAATTAAGGACCTCAGGCTCAGGAATTTGAGCTGGCTATTGGGAATAGAGGTGAAGTGGAACTGTGAGATGCGTACAATCTTGTTTTTGCAACGCATGTACATCAAGAAAATACTCGAAAGGTTCAATTTACAGGATGCTAATCCGCTCAGCACACCACTTGACCCCCACCACAAACTATCACTGTCCCAGTCCCCTTCCACCCCTCGCCAGTTTGACGAGATGCAAAACATGCCCTACAGAGAGGCTATCGTATCCCTCATGCATGTGACACTAGGCACGCACCTGGACATCGCTTTCGCTGTCTCTTTCCTGGTGCAATTCATGCAAAACCCGGGGAGAGCGCACTGGGAAGCGGTTAAGAGAGTCTTTCGCTACCTCAAGGGAACGAAAAATACTTGCCTTGTCATTGGAGGTAGACGGAAGGGACTCGAAGCATACTCAGATATGGACTGGAACACAGACACACGGTGTCCAGATACATGTTCACGATCGACGGAGGAACCATTTCCTGGAGCTTGAAAAAGCAACCCATTATTGCACTATCAACTACTGAAGCCGAGTATATCACTGCAACTCATGCTACGAAGGAAGCACTCTGGATCCAGATGTTCATCGCGGAAATTTCTCGACCACTCAGAAATCCTGTCACCATCCACCTTGACAACGTCTCTGCCATCTCCATTACCAAGAACGACGAGTACCACCCCCGGACAAAACATATCGATATCCGCTACCATTTTATATGCCAAGCTGTACATGAGAGGCTGATTCACGTCGACTATGTACCGACGGACGATATGGTGTGGATATGTTTAAGAAGGCCCTCCCACGACACAAAGTGCTACACCTGAACACGATGGTTGGGATGCGTTCTGCTTAAGGGGGGGTGTTGGAGCTAAGATGAGTAAGCACCGAATGCTACAAGGAATGGATGTCCCGGTCATGTTTGACCGGGACCATATATATACTGAATGACTAGAACGTAGCCCCTCAGTGAACTGCCCGTTCACTAAGGTGCGTATTCCATTTGCATGCCTAAATACAACAATGCTAATCATATTGTAGTCCATCTGTATTTAGTTATAGTAATAGTATATCTCAGTAAACTGCCCGTTCACTGAGTCCGTCTGTATTTAGCTACTGCACATAACCGCTACAACCAATGCTCAGACATGTTTTCTGAATTTAAACAAGAACTTGGTTTAGATCTGATTATTGTAGAGTCCATTTCAATGATAGGTGATGTTGTCGATTGAGTATTTAATCCCATGGGAGGAATGGGGTTGACATGAGCCTCATCTAAACAGAGAAATACTTTCTCGACACAAATGAACTGAGAAACATTGTCATATACCTTTATTGCAAAAACAATTAGGTAAAAGAAGAGATCCTCTTCTAGGTGGATTTTGTAGGGCGACCCTGAAAAGCAAAGTGTATGTCAAGTACACGTACTGAGGATTCGGTAACTTGGTGGTACCGACTAAAATACTCCATTAGTAACCAAGTACGAACCACTCAATGAGCTGTTCTCGGCCAGATGCACATATCGGTCACATTTCTCATTCCCATGCCATGCCTACTCCTCACCCCTCAGTCCACCTCACCTCGGGACTTCCTGCCCTTGTGTTATCCTCGGCTATGGCCTTGTTTTATAATCAGGCATTTCCTATTGTCCTATCCTAGCGCATGTCCTATTATTCTGTCCTTTATTGTTTTACCCCCATCTTACATTTCTTATTCTAATTTTACTCGCTGTGGACAATAACCACATGCTCTGCATACCTTATTGTTCCACATTTCTTATTCCACATGTCGCTTTTTAAACTATATAAGTAGGACATGCATGTACATATTTCCTCATTCTGGGTATCGACTAGGCTTAGGCCCTTCTACCTTCTTCTCCTCTGTTAAGTCCTCGACTTGGGCTGGCATCCTCAGCATCCCCCCGAGTATCTGTCTGTTGCAAATACAGTGGCACGCATGGCAAGTAGGGCACAATGCATGAGTACGTTGAAGCCTGTTGTGAATTATTGAGCAGAAAATAAACAATTTTAACGATTTTTTATGAAACTTACGATCTTTATGACATGCTTACGAGTGGATATGTTCATGGTATATTGCCATGATTTTACTGCGATTTTATTCGAGGATCCGTATCACCGGGTATGCATATATGCGCAATATGCATACAATTCCAGTATTTCGAGCTGATTTTAACGACGTCGAGCCTATACGGCTATCTACTTCGATACAATATTCAAGATGCATCTCCACTATTATTCTAGTATTTTTCCACATTTTTCCGATCCCTACATCAACTTCTATTACGATTTTCTTCACCGACGGCCCCGCGTGACATCACGTGCAGTCACGCATTCCAACGTATATACAAGCAAAGACAGAGTATTACAGTATCTAATACTGGTTATTAGATAGTGTAGTACTTTATCTCTTAGTATATTAAATTAACTAACACTCGCACAAACGAGAAAATTAGTTATAGGTCATTGTACATCGCCACCGGCGCTTATGCCAAAAACGTTCGTGATCCACCATCCTCTTTTCCTTATCAACTTCTATTCTACAAAATATATACTATACTATTCCATCAACCTCCCACTCGAGTTTCAATTCATTCCGACTATGTTAATACTAGATGATTACCTCCATCCCGATTAGGATGAAGTGAAGCACCCGTTCACCAGCGTACGGTCGTAGGACCGGCTCGAACGTGGCAACACATTCTCTCCAACAAAAGTGTTCGCTTTTGCGGCACATAGTCTATATGTACGTTTTCTATTATATTTTGATGTATTTTTCTCTTCCCATTCCCTGTATAAAAATATTTCCTTCATGATGTCATATGTGCATCATTTTCTCATGTAACCATGTGTCTCTGAGTTTCTGTACCTCCTATGTGTATCATATATAATTTATATTCTGTAAAAACAAATGTAACCAAGTTTTTCATCTTCCATTGCCCCAGAAAATTAAAAATCTTTATTTTCTTTGTCTTCTGCTTAAATTGCAGAATTTTCTTTATTTTTACTCTACATTTCCGGCTCTTAATTCTATTAAAGCCAACGCCACTACTCTTGGCCTGCAGGACTTGGCCATAGTTCGCCCAACCTTTCGCCAACACCCCTCGGCAGTACTGAAGTCGGTCAGTACCCAACGCTTGAGGCTGCACACTATTATGCCCAAACATTTCCACTCCAATACACAATATACGTGTTCCTAGGGGGGCATAAACCTTGGCATGAGAAAGGTGAGCATCAGTGAGGGTACTTGTTGAGTAATGCCTCAGACTTGAAGAGCTGAAGCATTTTTATCATCCCGTATAGATGTAAGAGGTGACATAAATATACCAAGCACCAATAGTAAGTGTGGTGACCGGTTAGAGCCTTTCACGCCCATCCTGACATTTTTTCAGACCTCCATGAAAAGATTCAGAACAGGGAAATAAAAGAAGTAGATTTTATTAAGATACTTCTGCCAATTTAGATATAATTAATTTGAAATTTATAAAGCTTTTGGCAAATTTCTGACTGATATTTTCAATGGAAAAGTGATCACTGTGTCTTACTACAAATTGCAGACTACATACTGGGCAGAATACAACCATAATGTGAACATGAGACAAAATACAGGAGTTATGCATTATACATGACATAAGACAGGCAGAATATATTCTACACAAAGTGGGGAAGAAAATAAATGGTAGGAAATGATAATATACATACATATGAACTCTGCGCCTCAAAGGTGAACATGTTTGACAAGGCCTGTGGCTGGACAAGGTGTTAGAAAGTCAGAAAGTCAGTTTATTATTCGTTCACATTTTTCTATTGTTTTCACTATTATTTTGTTTTCAATTTTTTTCTCTCATTATTATCTGCGATGTTATTTTTCTTGTATTGCCAAGTTCACCATTCCCCTTTTTGTCACATGTGCATGACTCATGCTGTGACTCATGACTCATGCTGTGACTCATGACTCATGCGTGTCATACATGATGCGTGTGCGTATAAAAAAAATTCCTCCATGTTTGCATATTTTACATGTATAAGTAGCTTAGTTCTCAAATGGAAAATGATTTTTTTTTGAAAAGATTGTGTATATAATATTTTTCTGCTCATCTTAATCTCAACACTCCAGGTCACTTTTTAACAGTTTTTCAAACCTTCTGAAAGGGCATCTTACAACACATGCCATGCTGCTGAAGATATTGAATTCCCTTGGTGTAAGGAATAGCATGGGTCACCCATGGGTTGATTTTTGATAATGCACCCAAACCCATTGGAACCCAACCTGTCAACCCATGGGAAAAACCCATGGGAACCAAAGTTGTCAGGATGTCTGGGTGTCAATGGGTTATGAAATGAAATCAATGCTAATTGAATTGCTTACAGTAATAACAATTGATGCTAATGCAATATCTTTAAGAACTATTAGGAACCGTATGCTGGCATGCCCAATTATTCAATTCAGCCATTCAGCCCAACTCAGCCCTCAAGTGCCTATTCATCCATTCAATCCTCAGCCCTCGAATTCTATTACACCTCATGTATCCATCTTGGTGTCACATGCACCTGTCAATTCACTCCACTCATTTATGTGACACTCCATATGCTTGCAATTCCATTCTGTCCTCATTTACGTTTCATATCCATTTATTTACGTTTTCATTAATCTGCAATTCCGTCTGTCTATGCTTACTTGATCATAGCGGATGGGTAAACAGTACGATTGTGATGCCGGCGCTCTTTTGCGCAACCCAAACCTGGGCGAGGCTCAAGCCGGCACAAGCATAAATACAAACAAAAATTCAGGAAAATAGGGAAGTGGTCAGGGAGGGTGTGACAAAAAAGTGGAGGCTCAAAGCCTTTATGGCTATCGAGCATGAGTTAGGTGAGAAGGACGCGTACTATAGCAATGGGAATCAATTACCTATTGAGCGTGAGTTAGGTGAGAAGGACGCAAGGGGAAGTTTGGAGGTATGGAAACTATATATACTCTAAGGACACATGTGACTTGTTTTGTAGACTTTGGACATTTCTGGCATTGTCCAATCCATCTATGCTTACTCGATTGTAGCAGATGGGTAAACAGTATGATTGTGATACCGGCGCTCTTTTGCGCAACTCAAAAGTCGGCCAAGCTCAAGCCAACTAAGGAGTGAGGTAGAGAGATGGAGGCTCTGGAGGCTGAGCATTGGGAACAGCCCAATGCAGGCATGCTGAAAGGGAGAGTAGGTGGTCTTTATTAGGGTCAATATAGAGCTTGTAAGCATTACTGCACCAGCACCCTAGTTGTTGTAGCTCAAATTCGTTCGAACCTGCTGTGGCTACAGAGGAGGCACTGCCCCTTCCAAAACTCTGACCGGCAAAGGTGCTTGGGTTCAGTCCAATCCGAGCGAGATCATCACAAAGTCGCCTGAGAAGGTCCGCACAGAGGAGTGGTGCACCATCCTGCCTCACGAACAGGGGTGATTCAGGTGGACACGGGTCACGGATGTACAGGTATTTGAGGCTAGTGACAGGGCATGTAGAGGCACCAGGGGCGGCTGAAATATAGAGTGAGACCCCTTTCTGGAAGGGGTCATATTTGGAGGAGGGGATAGAGAGGATCATGTAATTGGGGGCTTTGAACGAAGGCTCTAAGTGCAGGCAACTCTGGGTAAGGTGTGCAGATGGGTCGAACGACTTGATACTATGTACTGTAAATTCCCCACAATACAAGAATGCGGGCACTGTAAGACAGATGGCAGAAGTGTAGTTGAGGTCGCCAATGCTCGATGGTGATGGATGGAGGGAGATGATCTGGCAAAGGATGTCGAATGTAACTGGAATTTTTGGCCTCCTGTCTTTCTCACCCATGTATCTTTCAATGCCATGTACCAGTCACTGGAGCAATGGGGACTTGCATGCCTCGAAGGGCAAGTCATTGTCAATGTGCATGGAGCGGACATGCGTGATATACACCTTGATTGTTTTGGGTTGGAGGGAGCAAGACCCAAGGAAGGTGACCCATTCAAGGAGGGCGATTTTGGTCGCAGGAAGGAAGAACCTGGAGGGGTGATGCAGGTCTGGACAGCTGATAATGAACTCAAAAAAGGACCGCTGACCAGTGCTGTAGGAAGACTGGGTGCTGGAAGCGAGGCCATGCTACAGCCAAAATGTGGCGAGTCATGAGATGTGAGAGTGCATTTGATACCAATGGTCGGGGGGTGGGGCGAGGTAGGCTGGAGGTTCAAGTAAGGGGCATGGTCAAATAGTTGCATATACATAAAGCAAGAGGCAAAGTCAGCAAGAGAATTGTCAGATGAAGAGAGCCAAGATGAGGCATAAGAAAACTCAAGCTGCACTGCTAGCATGACAATCATCTGCAAGTTCATCATTATGTGCAAGGATCAGTTTGTGTCATTCTTAATTGCTCAGACATCAACCTGGTTGTCCACATGAAAAACAACATGTTTGTGCTTCCAATGGTGGCCCCAGTGAAGGATTGCTTGAAGGAAAGCATAGATTTCTTTAATTTGTATGTCTCATTCATGAAAGCACCTCGGTATCTGGGTGGCGAACCATTCATTCCCAAATATCCCACCAATTCCTTTCTTTCCACTGGCGTCAGTATAGACGTGGACTGTCTCAAGGGATGGGGCAATAAGGTGTATACTGTTCCATTTCAAGGCATATGTGTGCCACCAGCGAATTTCAGCACGTGTGTAGGCTGGCAGGTAGTGAACAGAATGCAGGGATGCGAATGCCATTGAGAAGTTAATGAGACAGTGGAGGAATGCCCAAGAATGAGGAACTACCTGAGAACAGAACTGTAGGAAGCCTATCAGCTGTTGCAATTCATGCAGGGAACAGGGGCAGTGGGACAACAACTTGAGGAGAAGGTCATGGAGGCAGTAAAGTTTGTCATCAGGGAGCCGAGCCTCCATAGCCATGGTATCTAACTCAAGCCCGAGGAACTCTGCCTGAGTTGAGGGGTGGATAGTGTTCTCATCTTGGAAGCATAGGCCTAGCTGGCTACCCAGCACCTGAATCCAATAAATAGTGCTATTTGCTAATGCATATGGGGTAGAGGGTGCGAATATTGGCAGAAAGTCATCCAGGTAGTGTTTAATATGGCTGTCAAGTCCATGTACCGAGACCCATCCACCGGCAGTGCCGACCGAGCAATCATCCTATATCCACGAGCAAGTGCCCGCGTTGCCTGCATAACACTTGGTGCGCCGGTCCTGGCTCGGCACATTCACCATTTGCACTCCTCGGTTCGTTTCACCTTGGGACTCCCTGTCCTTGTATTATCCTCGGACATGACCCCATTGTTTTATATTCGGCCACTCCCTATTGTCCCATTTCGAGCCACGATCCTATTATAGTGTCTTTCATTGTTCTATCCCTGCTTTGCATTCCTTGTTCTAATTTTGTTCGTTGTGGACAACAACCACATGCTCTGCATACCTTGTTGTCCCACATTCCTTATTCCACATGTCGCTTCTTAACCTATATAAGTAGGACATGGATGTACTTACTTCCTCATTCTGGGTATCGACTAGGCTTAGGCCCTTCTACCTTCTTCCCTTCTGTTAAGTCCTCGACTCAGGCCAGCATCTTCAGCATCCCCCTGAGTATCTGTCTGTTGCAAATACAGTGGCATGCACGGCAAGTAGGGCGCAACACACGAGTATGTTGAAGCCAACGCCACTACTCTTGGCCTGCAGGACTTGGCCATAGTCCACCCGACCTTTCGACAACACCCCTCGGCAGTACCGAAGTCCGTCAGTATCCGACTCCTGACAATGGCCAGGAATATGGCACTGGATAATCCAGTGAAGTGCTTCTGTGAAGAGGTTAAAAATATACTGTGCAGATTTGAGCCTGAATGATAGCACAATGCTATAGTAGAAGGATTCTCACCAATGAAAGCCCAAGAGCTGCCAGTCAGCTGGGAAAACAGGGATATGGTGGAAGGCCTCCTTAAGGTCAAGCTTTGCCAAAAGTGTGCCTTTCCCTAAGGCAGCGATAGTTGACACAGCCTGACTGAAGCCTTCATAGCGAATGTGACCCTCAGCATCAGGGATGCCATCGTTGACTGAAGAGCCATGTGGCCAAGAGAGAGGTGCATAAGCCGATGCTTCTACGGTTTTCTGGGACGTGATATAGAGCCGAGGGGGGGATATTGAAAATTCAAAAGGGGTGGGGCTGGAAAGGGGCAGCATGGTTGCTAGTAGTAAGTGTGTTTATCACATTTGATACTGAGTCAGGAAAGGCGATGGCACTTTTAAGGTTGCAACAGTTTTGCTCATGATGCGTGCCAGAAAAACCAATATTTGCACCATACTCCATTATGAGCTGCAGCAGCCCCATCTGCCACCTCTTGCTCCTGTTGATGCTGTCATTCAAGCTGGTTCTTTTCAAATCACTCCTTTTCGTCATCGGTTATGGCACCCATTCCTCACCTTGATCCTTTGATGGGAGTAAAGGACAAAGTTGATGAAAAGCCTGGGAATTTCCCCAAACAAAACCATGATGTCACGCTGACACCCAGAACTTTATTTTTAACTCCACTTGCCGGCTTCATGGGTTCAGCCGCTAGAGGGGGGATACTGTCAAGTCCGCAACACCAAGTACCAACTCACTCAGGCATACCGACCAACTGGCCCTTGACCATATCATCTCGCACTACCATGTGGCCTCAGCTCGGTACACCCGACACATCATATGGACCACTCCTCTCATCCTATCCTCTTCATTGTTCCTTCTCCCCCTATCCACTCCTTGACCCGTTTCCCCTGAACAACATGACAGCCACTCATTGTCCTGGCCACTGCCATTGTTTTATCTTGGGCCATCCTCTATTGTTCTATTCTCGCCCACCACTTCATTATCTTATTCTCAGCCATACTCTATTATCCTAATCTTGCTTACATTCCTTATTCTATTCTTGACCACTGTGGACAATGCCTCCATGTGGTTTCTTCATACCTTATTGTTTCCATTCCTTATGCCACCCTGTTCCACATCTTGCTTCTTAACTATATAAGTAGTGGGATGTATGTAGATAGTTACTCACTCAGAATATCAATTGATTCGCACCCCTTTGTCTGTTTCCTATTTCTAAAGTCCTTCGCTCGAGCTGATGCCCTTGGCATCCTCACGAGGCTCCTCCCACCATCCAAATTAGTGGCATGCACGGAACAGCAGGGCGCAATGCACGAGCACATTGAAGCCTAGCCACTCCGGACGGTTTGCAGGACTTAACCGATATTTCGGCATTACTGAATCCTGATACAAACTACACATCGGTCACTTGGTACTTTGGTCTTGGCTCAGCACATTCACCCTCTACATTCCCCATCCCTATTCCTCTTCTACTCTTCATCACTCATTATCCATTAATCCCACCCCATCAACCCCTTATTCCTCAGGCTGTTCTACCTCAGGACATTTTACCATTGTTTTATATTTGGCCATGACCCT
>QLPG01016065.1:0-17027 GCA_003314385.1 Gomphus sp. MG54 | reverse complement strand
ATTGCTATGCACCCATTGTCCATCTTCTTTTCTTCTCGGTTCATCCTAGATTTGATCTGATGGTGTCCTCAACCTTCTATTTGTTTCGCTGAATACTCAAGTCAGAGAATCACACCCCCCCATTCCGCTTTTGTGGGCTTGAAATACAACATCCTCAGCATTTTCCCAATTCCAACGATTCTTCTTCTTAACTAGTTTGCTATCCCGACCGGTTATAATATTTGCACAACCCGTTTGCTACACGATATCTGTCGCATAACACACTGCCAACATTCTCGTGTCACAGAATCAAGGCAGTCAACTCCATACACTAAGACTGGATAGCATTTTTTCTTGTTCCTGTCGTCTTTCACCCTCGTATATCGGACTCCCACTATCAGGTTCAGACGTTCAACCGTCGTTCTCAAGGAGAGGAATCTACAAGTAAGCACCCTCTATAAGCTCTTGTCATCTACAGGGAAATACCTATTATATTATTGAAAACTACTATCTTCTACGGAGATGGGTAGGCTTGTGTAAGTGTTCTATGATGTTCCATGATGACACTTTGTAGATGACTGGCAATCAAGATGTCTTATACGATGATCGTAGGCGATGGGATTGTTCTTCCTAATAGAGGAGCTACCCAAAAAAGAAACTTATAATACAATCTTACCATCAATCCAATCATCAAGATATGATATGATGATCTACTCCACATCAATATGACAAGTTTGGGTGCACCCACGTTTTTCCAGGCATTCCAGGTGTTCCAAGTGGAAAGTATATATATCTATATACACAACCCCCCACAATCTCAAATCAAAATTACGATAATACTACAATATAATCGGATTATCCGCCAATGCGGTGTTTCCTAAAAGCCACTTCGACGTCCTGCACTGTATACTCGAGCATGACGCCTGTTTCCTTGTAACACTGACCCATGAGACGGGAAAATTTCTCAGTACACCTGACCATTTCCTGTTCACAGGCATTCCACACCCCCTTCAAAAGCTGAGCATTGTTTCCAGCATGCTCTTCCCCAGGATCGGCGTAATGCTTCTCCACACGTTTGAAGAGCGTATCAATGTGACGCTTCAAATCCTTGACATTGTATTCTTTCACAATTTTCTTGAGCGAAGACTTGTTGTAACTGCCGTTGCTTGATATTTCCGATGCACTAGTTGTTTGCAGTAGGCGCTCGATGCCATCAAAGAAATCCTGTGTTAGTGAAAAGAGCGAGATGATGAGGTTTATTAGAAACATAAACTGCGAGTGATCACTTACCAAGATCTTAGCCAAGGGTCTCCGTAAGACAAGCTTGATGTAAGCGTTCAAGTTCTCATCGTAAATACTCTGGGCTTGTCGCAGGAACGATTTGACGTTTCCAACCTCCTGCTGCGTAATCTCGGTAATGAAGTAGTGCATATTCTCTAAGATAACTCCATAAGCTGCGTCATGTTTTCATAGCTTTTGAACATAACGCACCAACGAGTTCAACGTGATAATTCAATTGGCCCTTATCTTCGCCTTCGCCTTGCATTTTTGCCATTTGCTTCAATGAGTCAAACATGCTTTGCACGATCCTCTCGTACGCGGTGTCTACAATGGCACGCACGTCGAGAATGTCGGAGCCAATGAGTTGATTTTCAACTCGCCCCACATATATCTAATCACAGTTCATGAGATGCAATGTCACAGCTTGCACGCACATACCGGGAAATATTTGATAAAGTGCGCGACGCCTTTCCGTTTCTTTGTCGTTAGCTTCGTCTGCTCAATCGCACGAATTTGTTCGTCCTGCAAATCACCGGTCACTAACAAGGGCAAACAGATTGAGTTCCTACGTACGACATGGCGATCGTATAACCCTTTGACACGTTGATGTTGCTTCTGCAGCACTTTCGACCAAAAGGTGTTTCCTTTGTCCTCACTCTCAGTCATCGCACCCTCTAAGGCGACTAGTGTCCCCACAATTTGACTTGCCACGCGAACGATATGAGCAACGATAACGTCGACAACAATAACTGCCAACCCACAGGCTATCCTTGGCCAAAGCAATGTCAATCCAAGATTTGATCTCTCCTGAGAGAAAACCGAAGATCAGATCCATGGCACTTCGCACAAGTTTTACTGTGCCAGCACTAAGAGCGGAAGATCTAGAAGCCTGTCGTCGAAAGTAACTCTCGAGATTCAGGTAATCGGCAAAAGTGAGAGAAGCATCGTTTATCTGCAGAAAATCGGCAATAAACTGTTCCTCGTAATATATCTGTGGGCCGATTCGATGGAGAACATGGTCTAATGCCTACTCCATGCAAAGTTAAGATGGTAGATATAACATATTTCTTGTACGCACCTCAGAACCCCGTAGTTCACCCTCTATGCGCTTCTCTTTATCTCTGCGCGAGTCGATGGGCGATCGTGCCATTGACTTAGCCCGGCGGAGCGGTTCAGGCGCACGAAGAGTGGGATTCTGAGGGGGATTAAAACCTAAGTGATGATTATAAATAGCAGATTTCAATCGTTAATCCTTCACAACCATACTCACTCATTTCCATCTCCTCTTCAGTTGCCTTCTTCACCCGCGTGGAGTAAGCAACAAACAAATCCTTCATCTCCTGATTATGCAAAGCGCTTGCGGCAGAGAAATAGACCTAATGGGATGAGGTGAGAGGCAGAAAAGAGTAAAGGTCGGATATCGAGGCATACCGCGCAGACCTTCGAGTACCAATCTTCCCCCATTTCTTTCAGGTACAGCATCAGACCTCCGTAGCGCCCTAGATATGATTCTAGCTCATTATGACGTCGGAGCTCATTGTGAACACGTCCTTTGTCATTAAGGGTACGGTCGGACTATGAAAAAAAAAAGTATTAGTTTCCAACGTACCGCAAAAGAGATTGAAAGAGAGAGATTAATAGGTATGACGCACCTGCACGCTGAACATGATCTGAAGGAAGTCGTGAAGTCGTTTACAGAATTGGCTATTGTGTGTCCGGTACTCCTCGAGCCGCTCCATAGTCGCAGCCATATCTTCAAAAACAAACGCTTCATTCGACGAGGGGAATATAGTCGGTGGGGGTGGACATACCTGTGTCTCGGCCGGCTAACAGTGCCTTATATAACTCACTCGCAGCACTTTCAAGGCGTTCGATGCCACTCTGTTTCTCGAGAGACTCTTGAGTCAAGGTGATCAGTGACTGACGATCAACCTGTACTGTTTGCTACGAAGGACACCGAAGAGATTAAGAACAAAACATCGCAGGTAGAATAACGAAGCGCACCAACAGCTGCTCTAATTCTGTGAGAAGGGCCTTTTGGTTTTGGTTTTGTACCTGGAGACCTCGGTTTTGGGATTGGATATACGATATATCGTCACTAACAGCCTGCAGCCGTCGTCGGTAAGGTAAACTACAGCATATGAAGAACCTTACGTTAAGGTGGATCTTGTAAGATTGCACCAGGGTATCCATACTATCCAACTCTTGGATAGCATCATCAATATGCTTAAGCACCAGACCAACGCGATCGTCATCTTCGAGAAACGCATAAATGTTGGCCTAAGACAACCCAACTTTACATGGTTGTGCATTTCCATTAGATAGTAGGACTCACTTTTTCAAGAGCCATCAGTTCATCCTGTAGACTAGCCTCAATTTGGTCGGCAGCCCCTCGCTTCCGTTTATTCCCTACGCGAACAGCTACCTCACTAGCCCATTCATAACCATCAAGCATTTCTTCCACATTAGCCATTGTTGCTTCCGCACTCTCCTCCTCAAGCCCTGAAGTCCTCGACTCAGTAGTAGCCAACAACCGACCAACCGACGCATGATTTGAAGGGTCAAAAAATGATATACGCGCGTTTGGGTCTCTCCGTGTGGTTGACAACTGCGAACTCGAAGGTTCTCGTCGTGCTGGCGGTCGCTGAGTCTCTTCAGACTCTCTGCGTTGAGGAAGTGGAGGTTGTGATAATGGTGTTGTTGGTCGCGAACGAAGTAGACCTGGAGAAGGCGTTCTAGGGGAATGAACTGATGGTGGGCCTGGAGATGGTGTGTGTCGGCCGCGTGAGGACGCACCGCTGCCATGGTGGCGTCCTGTGGCGGAGGAGGGACGGGGTGTCTCAAGAGACGGACGGGAGTTGTTCCGTTCTGGGGGTTGTCGATTGAAAGAGGGCATTTTACGTACAGACGGTGTGTTATTGGGAACATAAATTGACGGGATTGAAGGACTAGAAGTGGACGACCGCAGCGACTGAATTGATTCGGGGCGTCTGAAGACAGGCTTGGAACTGGACGCCGGAGACACTGGTCGAGGCGCCGAGGATATCTGCGGTGCTGTCCGAGAGTTCGTTACACCCATTGACAAATTACGACTCAGAGGGACGATCCGAGATGGTGTAGGGGTAGTAGAGCCGCTCCTATCTCCAGACGAGTATGGAACTGTGACGGGTCATTTCAGCGTGGGCTGGAAGCGCTCATAGTAACAAAACGTGCCAGTGTCAGATATATTCACTAGAGTTAATGGAACACCATCGCCAGCGATAGAGCGAAATGATCGGATAATGGTTGATATGAATTCAGTCTGCTCCCGCTGGTCTTCCGTATGCCATCGATAAGATCTTGATAAAGTGATAGTAAAACAACTAGACTTTTAGAAATTTGTCAATCCACAATCTGAGGCAGGGAAAGAAACATCCAACATCAATGACTTCTAGGCCACGCAATTCAGTAAGTTTCCAAGTTTTCCCTATCGAGAAGGAGTTGTTCGTGTTCATCTTGGATTTGTGAATAAACCCTTCACCGACGGTATTCTCTACCATGCGCTTAGCAAAAAAAAATGGACCACAAAGTCGAAAGGCGCAACTTACGAGACAAAATAATATATCGGGGTTTCTTTCCTCCTTCCTCGGTTTCCTCCCAAATCTTGACATGGGAGATATAAGTCTCTTGGGGAGCACCTGCTGAAATGCGCTTAGCGAAGACAGAAGCGATGATCCTTTGCTTGACGCTATCCATTAATGAAGCGACGCCCGTAGGTCAAGACCCCACGCAGGTTGGTAAGCGTAGAGAGTTACCTATATAGTGACAACCTCAATAGAGAGGCACTGCGCGGTTGGTACGGGTTACATAAGCCCTTGGCGGCTTCCGCTTCATCATCAAACATCACTTTTCATCGCTTGGTTTCACTCATGTTGGAATATGTCTACTAAAGTTTATCAATTACCCATCGTTATTAGGGTATGATTAAAATTTTACCTTTCTATTATATAAGCACGCGTGTGTGTGTGAGAGTGAGATAAATCAAAGTGCTCGAAGCACTGGGCACTTATGGTGCACTATATCTACATGGTATGGTACAACTTACAGCCCCAAATAGCTACACACTAATTAGACAGAGGGGAGACGAAAGGAAATGAAGCGGTTATGTGTGCCTACGGTTTCAAGCGTGTTGATTCTTCAGGCATAAAGGGGGAGCGCAGTGTCAAATCGACTGGGGTGTATGAATTGGCGGGGTAGGCACATGAGGGCCAACCCTTGAAGGTAGGGCTCAGCCAAATATGAAGGCGGAGTTGTTGTGAGTTGTGATAGGCTGTCTTGGGTTTGTTCAGGTGTTATATCTTTGTAGTCTCTGAAGCGTCCCGTGTCTTGGATATATGGTAGGGTGTGTGGGAGCGACTATGGCACCATCAAACCTCAGAATCTTCGGCCAATCTTCATGACATCTCAATTAGTGGAATCCCTTCGAGCAGTGACTTATGTGTGGCTTGGTCACTTGCATGTGGAATTAGACTGATTGTTCAGTTGGCACTGCTGAGTTACCTGATACCTGGTACGTGTACTTGACAAGCTGGGCCTTAAGGTATGCAAACCCAGCCCCCAGCTGGCCAAAACCCTGGTAATCAGACCAAGGCTTCAATGCTTCAGTTTGGTACCATATAGGACCATGATCAATTTGTTTGGACTTAAGAGAATGCACCTCACATCCATCATTGCTTCAGCTCATCTGCCCCCTCAGTCCTTGCTCCATTGTCCCCTTGTTCTGCCTTCCATTCTATCATTCCCAGGACTCATCCTCTGCCCCCTAGAGGTCTCCATGGTACCAAGGGTGCCAAGGTTTTGGCTTGAGTCCTTGGCCTGTGGTAAGGGTGTTTGGGATGTACCCTTCAGTCTCAGTTCAGGATAGAAAACGGGTTGTCCCCTACAGAATCACTCAGAGTGACCAAGCTTTATATCCCTACTCTTCAAGCCAACATCCTTATGGACTCTGAAATCCTTGATTCTGAAATCATTTCCTGTTTACTCTTAGACCCAGTAGCAATAAAATATCTTGGTAATCATGTGAAGCCAAACCTGAGGTGGACAGAATCAGAAGGACCCCACCAGCTCACAAGCCACTCTAGCATATATTCAACACCAACAAGGGCTCCCACAATAGACCTGGGAGAGTTTTTTTAGATCATTATCAGAGAATATATATATCTACCACTCATGCTGGCATGATATGAGGGCACACCAGTATTTAACCCAGTGCTCCAAGTTCAGTGGCAGATCTATTAGAGAGGGCCTTGTACAAAGCAAAGAAAGGATGCAAAAATGCTACCCAATTGTCAGGAACCGTACACCGGCATACCTGACTATTCATTTCAGCCTACTTAGCCCAACTCTGCCCTCGCTTGCCTATTCAACTATATGCCCTCAGCCCACAGACTATATGCACCTCGTGTATCCATCTTGGCATCACATGCTCCTGCCAATTCATTCATTCTATTTACATCACACCTCATATGCTTGCTATTCCATTCTGTCTTCATTTACATCAATATCCTTTCATTTACGTTCCGCTCCAGTTTCATTTATTTGCAATTCCATTCAGTCTCTTATATCCGATTTGCTATTACATTCCTTAGGGTAACTCCATTGGGAATCGGAGTGACACGTCACTCCCCAATGTCATGGAGGAGATCATTATTTGGGGCGTAGTATTTCTGTTCTCACTTTTCACGATCCTCAGCTTTCTCATTCTATTATAGGAATCTAGTCGACTCCTAGTAGATTTGAAAGTAGTATAAAGATCTTGTACTTCAGTAGTTTAGTCCTCAGTCAGATAATCAACCTTGATTTTCTCTAAGCTAATTCTCTGTCTCACCTTTCTGAAATTAGGGCCAGTGCAACCTGGTGGGCACAACACACAAGTTGAAGCCATACCCTGCCCCGAACCTCCCCATTGATTTATCTTTGGGAGATTTTATATTAATTATGATTACATCATTCCTTTACATCGTAACACCAATTCCAAACCCAGACAGCAGAAATGTATCAGCACACAACCAACTGACCAACCGACAACTGATAAATATATAATTCAGGCTAAACTCCTTATGTCAGGAGGTGACTGAGAAGTTTCATCAAACCCATTGTCTGGGAATTTGTGGGAGCAGTAGTAAATGGTGCTGGAAAACACTGGGAGAGGGACTGTCAGGGGACGACCCTCTCTGAGTCCTGATGACAAGTCCAAGGTCCTATCTCAGACTCCACCTAAACTCCGAGGATGAGAGACCAGAGTCTGAAAGACCACCAATGTCTGAGGACAACCCCCTCTGAGTCCTGATCCAAGTCCGAAGCCCTATCTCAGACTCCCCCCAACTCCGAGGCCCAATCTTGGACTTCCCCCAATTCCGAGGCCAGGAGATCCAGGTCCGAGGAATAATCTTAGCATGATGACTGGAACCTGGAATAAGCGCCCGAGCCTCAGACTTAGTACCAGGAAGTCGGCTCTACAGACTCTGATATGTTGATTTATAAGCTAGTACACAGACCACTTACATAAAGGGTATAAAAGAGGTTCACCAGCAGCGGGATCCTTAGACTTTCCTCTTTGGATTTTTTCTGCTTAGGTGAGAGCCTTACATGTACTTAGGTAGTAGTGATAATTAAACTTCGGATTTCCCCTGCTTAGCTCTTCTGTGAGATACCTCCAGTTGACGCTGAAGGGTTGCCCTTACAGGGACTGGCAGATGATGTCTGACTGAGTTTTATATGATAATAGTAGTAGCTGAGCCTTATTGTTTGTTTTTTTTGGGTGGGGAGGGAGCTTTTGGCTTTTGTTTCCATCCAGTGTACCGTTTTACTGGGAGATCAAGATGGTTTTCATACTGTGCCTCTCCCTTCCACCCTTCTACAAATACAAGTCTTCACTATAAAAAATTATACTTTTTTTTCACTTTTGTCTCACCCCTCTCCTGGCTCTCAGGAATCTACTTATATTTACGATCTGTATCCTGTGCTATACTTCAAAAAGAATAAGACTTCCATCCAGGTGGGTACCACCAATTTCAAGGGCACTTGATTTCTTTTTCCTCCAGGGAAAGCTGAGAAGCTTTGTGGGACCTGGCATAGAAGGTTGCAGCTGAGGTGCAGGCCACACAGCCACCTCAAAGCCAACCCGATAGCAGTGGTAGCAGTGGTGGTGGTAGAGGGGTCATACAGCCTCCAGCCACAGGTAGTCCTGCAGATGCCATGTCCAACTTGTAGAGGTCCTTTGGGCCGTCTTTTATAGCAGGCCTCACCTGCCTCAGTGCTACTGTGCCTCCGAGCTCTGCCATGTCGCAGAGCACTACACCCCAGTCATGTTCATTGGCTTCTACTCCTGGGACCCAAGCCTACATTCGATCTCCCTTAACCTCTGATTGTGAAAGGTAACAAATTCCCACAGTGATGTGCTCTTTCAACTGGGCCAAAAGGCCACTATGCCAGGTTATCTGGCATTAGTCTGTGGGCATTATTTAAACAGCAACTTGTTACATGTATTCACCAACCAATGCAATGGTATGTAATACTGATGCAGAGTAATAGTCCTTAGATACCACCTGTATTCTTCTTGCTGTTAAATTTTGGTGGTGCTGAGCAAGGACCACGGAAAGGACAACTGTTTGACTTGAGCAGAGGTAACGGCTTGTTGCAAACAGATGAGGAAGTACAAAGCATATGTGACTAATGTGACATGGCAACCAATGCACAGATGTCGATCGAATTATTCCAACACACCTCCTCGAGTGGCATCAACTCTCCATGC
Organism: Gomphus sp. MG54; assembly: GCA_003314385.1. NCBI lineage: Eukaryota > Fungi > Basidiomycota > Agaricomycetes > Gomphales > Gomphaceae > Gomphus > Gomphus sp. MG54. The sequence goes on along the minus strand of QLPG01016065.1, from coordinate 7,975 downwards.
ACCTTCTGAAATCCAAACTCCTAAACTTCTATCTGTCAAGTATACATACTGAGATTCCAGCAATTTGGCAGTGCCGACTGAGCAGTCAGTCTATGTCCACGCACAAGTGTTCAAGCCACATACAAGTCACTTGGTATGCCAGTCATGGCTCGGCACATCCACCATCCACATTCCCTGTTCCTACCCCTCGTCCACTCTACCTCATTTACCATCCATTAATCCTACCCCATCTACTCCTTATTCCTTGACCTGCCTCACCTTGGGACATCCTATCCTTGTTTTATCCTCGGCCACAACCCTATTGTTTTATAGTCGGGCACTCCCTATTGTCCTATCCTTGGCCACATTCCTATTATTCTATTTCCATTGTCCTATCCCTGTCTACATTTTTTTCATTCTAATTTTACTTGTTATGGACAATACTGTTATGATAGTGATAAAGATGTAATCGTATAATATTTAAATCTCCCAATGGCAAGGTTATTGGCGAGGTTCAGAGTTGGGGTTGGCTTCAACGTACTTGCATTGCGCCCACTTGGATCGTACGGTCCCCAAATTTCATAATAGCGAAGAGAGACAGAAGAGACGGAAGTGAACAGAGGAACTTAGTCAAAATCAAGATTGATTTTCTGACTGAAGACAGAACTAATAGTACAAGGCCTTTTATACTACTTTCTAATCTATTAGGAGTCGAATAGATTCCTATAATAGAATGAGAAAGCTGAGGAACATGAAAAGCGAAGAACAGAAATACTACATCCCAATAATGATCTCCTCCATGACATTGTTAGTGACGTGTCACTCAGATTCCCAACGAAGTTACCCTAAGGACGTAATAGCAGATTTGGATATAAAGGAGTGAACGGAATTACAAACAGATGAAAATGAAATGAAACGTAATGAAGGATATCAAATGTAAATGAGTTCGGAATGGAAAAGCGAGCATGTGGAATGTGACGTAAATGAGTGGAGCGATTTGACAGGAGCACGTGACGCCAAGACGGATACACAAGGTGCATATAGTCCATGGGCTGAGGGCGTAATGTTGAATAGTGAGCGAGAGCGGAGTTAGGCTGAGTGGGCTGAATTGAATAGTCGGCTTGCTGGTGTACGGTTCCTGACAGTATCCCCCCCTTACGGCTGAGTCCCACAAGGCTGCGGAAATGAAGTTCTAGAACGGTGGCCCCATTAGAGTTTGGAAATGCGGAAGCGTATAAGAGTAGTCATGAGGGAGTTTGGGGGGTAACCATCGTCGACATCACCAATGGAAGGATACTATGTCAACCCTGCCTATGTCCAGAAGCTCATGGGCATTAACCCTTCACCAATTGCCACGTATCTCCAAGGTGACACAAATCTGCCTGTCACTGTCCCGTCCCCCTCGTCGTCTACGATCGCGCACAGCCAGGTGCTTCTCAAGCAGGAGCACATCAATATGCGAGAGCCCTGGATTGAAGGGGTGAACTCGAAAAGTGCAAAGGTGAGTAACAAGTTGTTTCGGAATTGACTTTGGCTGACTTTATTCTTGCAGTACACCCGTCTTCAGATGAGGTATGATGAGGGCAACATGAGCGGCGTCTTCTATCGAAATGTGAGGTTGGGTGCAGAAGATGACAGCACACCTTGGTCTCGCGGATTTGTCGTCAAGAAGCCATGCAATCACTGCAAGAAATGTCATAATACGTGTCTGAGGAAGTGGGATTTAGACTTGGACTTGGGTGCGTGTGTGTGGTGTAGTGAGAGAGGTGTGGGTTGCAGTGTTAATGAGAGAGGTCGAGGCACAAGTAAGAGGAAAGGTAAAGGGAAGGCTAGGGAGCGGAATTCCGAGGATGAGGGAAGTCTGAGGCCTGAAAAGCGAGTGAGGGAAGGTATGCCGGAGGAAGAAGATGATGGTGTGGGCCCCTCGAAAAGACCGAGGTTGGAAACCCGAGCGCGTACCTCTCTTTTCCTTTCCGACTCTGACTCTCCACCACCTCCTCCACCGCCCAACCCCCCTCAGGAGTCGTCTCCTGCACCTGCTGTGGCACAGATGCCACAGATCAACCTATCGTCACCATCGCCTCCACCTCCACCGCCTCCGCCAACCCCTCCACCTCCGCCACCTGCGCCATCCCTCACACCCTTCACCACCGCCTCCTGCGGTTGCGTTATCTCCCAGAGTCCCACCCTCTGCGCCGCCTGCACCTTCACCAGTCATTGCGTTGACCGCAGCCCTTCTGGAATTGCAATGCTCAGTCGAAGAGCACTGCAAGGAGTTGCAGGAACATAAGTTCCAAGTCTCGGAGAGCCACATGACAAATGAGGAACTGCGAGGCGAAGTCAAGGAATTGTGAGGTGAGGTGAGCAAGTTGCGGATGCTGTTACAGCATCAGAAACCGCAGAGCAGGGACTGGGTGTCTGAACTGCCAAGGGTGGTTGGGTCTTGGGAAGGTTGGATAGGTAGGAACAGAAGTCCAAGGAATGAGTTTGATGACATGGATGGAAGTGGAAACATAGAGTTGGATTATGGAATTTAAAATGTATATTTGACTTGAATGGATTGTGAATTGAAGTTCAGAATAGAGTCGTATTGAAGTAAGGAATGATGAAGTGGAAACTGAGGATTGAACTTGAAAACGGAAAGAAGAAGCTGAATCGCGAGTTGGAATGAGTGAATTGGAACTGAGGATTTTTTTTATTTGAACTTGAAGACAGAGAGAATGGAACTGAAATGGGAGAGTGATAATGAACGGAATGAGCGAGAGTGAACGGAAGAGAAATTGCAAGGTGCTTATGGAATGGGTAATGGTCCAGGTTCATTTGGATATGACTTGTGAAAGTCTTGAATGAGTTCTGAAGCGTGGTTGAGTTCTGTTGCAAGGAGCCATGAAGTTTCTTCATCAGCGCCCTCATAACCTGCCCACTGCACTAAGTACAACAGCCTACATGCCGGACGTCTATTGTCGATTTTCGAGTCCAGGATCTCGGATATCTCGAATTCGGGTTTGCCGTCGATTATGACTGGGGGCAGAGGAGGTTGAATGCGATTAGGAATGGAAATAGGAGTGGCTGGCTCAAGCATTGAAACGTGGAATACAGGATGTACTGCGTTCATGTAGCCTGGGAGTTTCAGAATAACAGAGTGAGTACTGGGACGTGCAATGATTTCAAATGGACCCCAAAACTTCTCAGCTAGTTTTTTTGCAGGATGAGTAGTCCTGAGAAACTTGGCTTTGACAAACGTGAGACTGCCAATGGCGAAGTCTGGAGATGGGAGTCTTTTGGCGTTAGCTGAGGATTGGTACACTTGTTGAGCATCGAGGATATTGGTTCGAAGTTGCTGATGCAACTCGTCCAGGTCGACTATGAAGTCTTGTGCTCGTGATGAAGCGAGGTCGTGTTTAGGATGAATGGTGAGATTGGGATGATAGCCTTTGTTGGCAAAGAAAGGCGAGACTCCAGTGGTGGCACTGGGAGCGTTGTTATAGGTGAACTCTGCGAGGGGTAATAGCGGGGCCCAGTTGTCTTGTTGATAGTTGCAATAGATGCGGAGGTACTGTTCTAATGTCTGATTAGTACGCTTGGTCTGGCCATCGCCTTCTGGGTGATAGCCTGAGGTGAAATGCAACTTCATGTCAAGGGCCTTCCCGAGAGAACGCCAGAAGTGGGGCATGAATTCTGAGCCTCTATCTGAAGTGACGTGAGAAGGAATGCCATGTTTGGAGAATACGTGAAGTACAAAGAGTTCTGCAAGCTGAGAGGAAGTGATGGTAACGGAAGTAGGAATGAAGATAGACTGTTTGGTGAAGCGGTCGACTATGACTAGGATGGCCGTGAATCCTGAGGATGCGGGGAGCTGCTCAATGAAGTCCATGGATATCGAGTTCCAGGGTTTGTCTGGTACTGGAAGCTGTTTGAGTAATCCATATGGCTTGTGACGTTGCGATTTATTCTGCATACACGTCGTGCAGGACTTGCAGTAGTCTTTAATGAATGAGTGCATGCCAGGCCAATTGTAGTCGCATCTGACGAGGTCTATGGTTTTGTTAATTCCGAAGTGTCCAGAAAGAATGTGATCATGCTTATGTTGTAACATGTGTAAGCGTAAGTCTTGGGCCTCGGGAGCATAGATTCTATCATTGAATAGTAACAGACCGTTGGAATTAGTCTGCTACTTTGGGTCATCGTTATTCACGAGGTGTTTCTGGGCTAAGGAGTTGGAGGGAAGATGATGTCTGATGTCATTCAGGATACGCTCAGTGTCCATAAGAGTCGAGGCCCTCAGTACTGGTTTGACAAGGCTCGTGGCTCGAAGGGATGTGGTCAACTGATGTTGAGAGAAGATGGGTCGAAGGTTTTGGGGATTAATGGTGACGTAGTCGCTCATCCCCTCCTTAAGGTAGACATCCCATCGTCTAGTGAACAAATCAGGCTTAGCACCCAAATGACCTGGTCTGAAGCGGATGACAAGATTAAACTGAGAGAGGTATTCCGACCACCTAGCTTGACCTCTAGTCAACAACTTGGTTGTACAAAAGTACTCCAAGTTCTTATGATCGGTGATGACATTGACAGGGTCGCCGGAACCTTCTAAGTAATGACGCCACTTTTGAAAAGCTTCAAAAATCACGAGCAGTTCTTTGTCGTGAATGTCGTAATTGAGTTCTGGAGAGGTGAAAGTTCAGGAATGAAATGTGACAGGATGAAGCTCGCCGTCTGGGGAGTGTTGGGAGAGTATAGCTGCTAAAGCGTAATCTGATGCATCTGTCTCCACAATCAAGGGCAAATCAGGAGTCCAATGAGTTAAAATGGGTGCAGATGTGAATGCCAGTTTCAGCTTATTAAATGCATCTCTACACTCCTCACTCCAGTTCCAAGCCAGACCTTTGCGAGTGAGTCAAGTAAGAGGAGTTGTAATAGAGGAATAGTTGAAAATGAATCTCTGATAGCAGTTCGCGAATCTGAGGAATGATTGGACGTCTTTGACTTTACGCGGCTCGGGCCATTGCGTGATGCATTTGACTTTGTCTTCCACCATCGTACCTTCTGATGATAGGACATATCCGAGGTATTCGACGGATGTTTGGTGGAAGGAGCATTTGTCTTCTCGAGCGTACAAGCTGTGTTTGCATAATCGTTGTAGAACTTCGCGAATGTGTTCGATATGCGAGGATTCATCGTTGGAATAGATGAGGATGTCGTCTATGTAGACTATGGTGCAGTTGTCTAATAGGTCGCCAAAAATGTCGTTCATGAAGCGCTGAAATGCAGCAGGGGCATTAGAAAGTCCAAAAGGCATGACAAGCCACTCAAAGGATCCATAACGTGTCCTAAAGGCTGTCTTCCATTCGTCCCCTTCTGCAATTTGAACGAGGTGATAGGTGTGTCTGAGGTCGATTTTAGTGTATATACGTGCTTTTTCGGGGCGTCTAAGAGGTTGGAAATAAGGGGAAGTGGATAACGGTCCTTCTTCATGATTCTGTTTAGACAACGAAAGTCTACACAGAGCTGTAGGGAGCCGTCCTTTTTGCGTACGAATAGCACTGGTGTGCCATGCGACGATCCTAAGGGTCGAATGTAACCCATGTTGAGGTGTTCGTCGATGAAGTCTCGTAGTGATTGGAGTTCAGATACTGAGAGGGAATAAATGGGACCAAGAGGGGGCAAAGTGCCGTCCTCAAGGTTTATCTTGAGATCGTAGGGTCTATGGGGAGTTAAAGAATTACTGCGCTGTTTACTAAAGACATCAGCGAAGTCATGATAGAATTCTGGAACATGCTGTTTAATGCTATCCAGGTTGTCTGAAGAGTCAACCATAGTGGAGCCTCGAGCGTATTTGTCGAGATCCATGAGGTTCAGTTGGAAGGCCTGCAAACCTTCTAGTTTGCAGGCGCGAATAAATGCTTCTGCATTAACTAGGGCTATCTGCGGAGCTTCCAACTTTGGAGATGGCGACGGATTGCTAGGAAGCAGGGTGCTGGACTGTGAAGCAGTGGTTGAGGCCTGAGGTGCTGGAACGGTGGTCGGTTTCGAAGACTTGAAGGTTATACTGCCCAATACCCAGTCAATCGATGGATTGTAGCGGGTGAGCCAGTTGAAGCCAAGTACTGCAGAGCAACTGCCGTCCAACGTTGTCATGTAGAAGGTGATGTTCTGAAGTTCACTGGTCGGAAATCGGATCGGAATTGTCATAGTCTGAGTAATGACAGAGTTAGTAAAACCGTCAAATAGTTTCAGCGGAATAGCAGGAACTGAATTAGTAGGCAAAGAATATTTCTGCACAATTTGTGATTCAATAAAGCAGTCTGAAGAACCACAATCTAAGAGCGTAACAAGAGGAAGTTCAGAAATAAGAGAACAAGACAGATTAAGTATAAGCGAAGTTTTTGAAGTTTCAGAAGTAGAAGATACGTGAGAAATAGCAGAATTAGAAGAAAGGGCGTTCAAGAACAGCACATGAGAGAGGCTAACGCAATCCTCAGCTCATGCATCTCTGAGGTTGCAGCTCATTTTTTTGACTCTGACGCTGTATTTTCTTTGGCATTGGTGTCAGATGTGCTTGCCTTGGTCGCGCGTGCTTTTGTTGTTTTCTTATTGTTGGAGTTGTTGGATTTGTTGTTGTTAGAAGAAGAGGTCAATGAGGATTTGGAATTGGATTTCGGGCAGTCCTTGACCATGTGACCTTTTGAAGCACACAAGAGACAGAGTCCCGAGTCGATTCGCCTTTGACATTCTTCAGGCAACAGCTTCCCATCTTTTCCGAGCTTGGACGCAATGTCGTTAGCGTTGTTGTTATTGTTAGAAGACTTATCGTTGCCATTCTTCTTCCCCCCCTTCTTACTCTTGTTGTTGTTCGAGTTGTTGGAGTTTGAAGAAGACTGATGGTTGTTGTTATTGTTGGAGTTGGATTTGGACGAGGACCCGTTCGGTTTTGAAGGATTTCCGAAGTTGTCAAACTCCTTGCGTTCCCAGTATCTGCTGTTGATCTCGAGAGAATATTGTCTGAGTTCAGCGAGAGTTTTGAAACGAGGGAAGTTAAGGAGGCTATCCTTGATACGTCTGGCCAACCCCTTGTAGGCCGCATGTGCGAGGGTGGCATCGTTCCACTGAGTGCGAGTGGAGGCTCTGGCAAAGTCGATGAAGTAACGTGCTGCACGATGGTTGTCTTTCATGACTATCTTGCTGAGCTCAATTTCTGCTTGCGCAATGCTGTTGAAAGGGCCAAAGTTGGTTTCCAGCTCTTGACAAAAGTCTCTCCAGACCTTAAGCCAACCGGGCTCAGGCTGGATCTTGCCAAGAATAGCGGGTTTGAAGTATTGGAGTGCGGGGCCAGTGAGGTACGAGATAGCGTATTGGACCTTTGACGCATCCGTCAAGAATGCAGACGGACAGTCTCGAAAGTTCAGCACGCATTGTAAAAAGAATGTTTGCAGCTTAGCTTGGTCCGTTCCGTCGTAGACCTTGGGCTCCCGAACTTTGGCATGTTGGCCAGGGTTTGTAGAAGCTCTAGCAGGTTGTTGAGCCAGTCGATCAACAAGAGCTTTCATGATTTTGTCCGAGCTGGATGAAGAATTAAGGGTCGAGGAATTAAGGTTGGTATTAGGATTAGAAACATGAGTGGGGTTTGGATTTGCAACTTGAGCGACTTGGACTGGGTTTGGAATTTGAACTTGGACAGGATTTGGATCTGGTTCATCATTGTCATTGTCATTGATTGGGTTTTCATCGTTATCGTCCTCGAGGTCAGGGAGAGCGTTCACACCCGATGGCCCAGCTTCGCGAATTGAAGGTTGTTCTGAAAGCCATCGAAGTGAGGAAATCTCCTGCAACTGACTTGGGACTTCTACGATGAAAGGTAAATTGCAAGTAGTGGATCGGGTATTCATAATGGTTCGTGATGTGCAAAGAGAAAGGTACGATCAAGTGTAGCAGTCAGAAAATACTGTTACGATAGTGATAAAGATGTAATCGTATAATATTTAAATCTCCCAATGGC
>QLPG01016062.1:0-13500 GCA_003314385.1 Gomphus sp. MG54 | reverse complement strand
CCATGGCAATCGACCCCCGCAAACTGCGAGCACCTATAGCAGCCTTCACTATGGCCATAATTGTTACAGTATTCGTTCGATCAGCGATTCAGCAGGCGCGTTATGAGTCAAAGGCACGCCGGAAGATGTTGGAGACATCTTCTAGCGGACAGAGAACTTGAACTGTTGATCAAGAGTTACATATGTTAATGGGGGCGACAAGGAAATTAAACTCTCAACTCTCCTGATGCATGGCAGGGTCATTGAGACTGGTGCAAAAATGAGATTGTTGAAAAATATTTTGAGGAAATAATATAATTCTGTGATTCCAATTTAGAGTTCCAAAGATATATTCCAGCCAAATGCCAAATGCAATGTGATTTGTAAGTGCTTCATGTGATTCATGTAAAGGTTCTGACACTTATCATTCCAGTAGCTAGCTGTGTTCTGTTCTAAAAGCAAACTCTGAGACCGCATAAGCTCAGTGTGAAGAACCCATGAAATATGGCTGGTTGATTTCAGTAACTTGGTTTCCGCTTGAAGATAGTCTCTGGACTCGGTGCGGCCTTGTTTCATATGTATTTGTATCATCTTTTTGTGTATGTGTTTGACTTACTGTACCAAGCGCATCCACCTCGGGTGTTCTGTAGCGGAATGACGCTAAGTTTTGCGTCATCAATGTTTCAGCTTGCTTTACAGAAAACTGTAGTATACAAAAGAATTCAAATGCGACCCCAAAAAATGTAATCAATTTATTGCCTCCTTCCACCTCTTGTGCACCTCAAAAAAGCTCACTCATTTATTCTATTAACATCGCTTAGGCCTTACTGTAACTACATCAATGGCCATGCAAGTCATCCTTATATTGCATAAGATACAGAATGATTGAGGAGAAAAACCAGGGAAAAACTATTACTATATGATAACAGTGTGTTGGGTCCAAGGTCAAGTGAAAATGTCAGAGGGTAATCAAGGGTGACCAGGGTTGATAATGATGTCAAAGGTCTGTCAGTACTGTCTAAGGATTCTCAGTGTCAGTTGAGGTATTGAGTTCATGAACTAAAGCTATCTTGGATATTCATCACCAAAATTGTGTCAGTCTTGTCAGTAGATATATACTCATAAAAGAACTACAGTTACAGACACCTGTCACAGTCTAGATCTATAGCTAGATCTGAGACATCTTACAATGTCATCTAGGCTAACATTGTACCCTGAACCATGTCCAAAGCATCCACAACGCTACTGAGACATTTCCATGGATACTGATGTCAACCCTGCAACCCTGTGTCCAGACTTTCCTTTTTTGTATATTCCCTTGTTGACCCAATATAGGATGTAAGGGCAACCCTAGTAGCACCTGTGGAATGTCATGCAGTACTAACAAGGGGAAAATCCTAAGTATTACTATACTGGATTATGTACAATAATAATAAAATGGATTTCATCTAATAAGGGGAAAATCCTAAGAGGAAAACTTATTGGTGAAACAACTCTTTATATACCCCATTTTCTATAAACAGCCACCTTAGTATACCTTACCCCCTAGTCAGGTCATAGATATGCAGAATCTGATTGCTGTAGGCCTACTTCCTATTTGCATATAGGGAATGGCATGGGTCACCCATGGGTCAAATGTAGGTGACCTGTACCTAACCCATGGGGAACCTGAACCCATCAACCTATGGGTTTTTTCTCATGGGTAGATAGGTGTCGGATGCAAGCCACACCTACACACATGCATCATATGCATATCATATACATGTGCATGTGGTACATGCATATATGGTATGTTCTTGTTGTATATATGCATGTGCAGCACATGCATGACACCATAGTTAGGCCAGGTTGCAGGTGCTCTTAGCTTAACCCACACCCTGTTACGATGTGAAAGAATGATCTAATCATAATTAAACGTAAAATCTCCCAAAGATAAACAATGGTGAGATTCAGAGCAGGGCACAGCTTCAACTCGTATGTTGCACCCACCAGATCGCACTGGTCTCTAATTTTGGAATAGCGAGACAGAGAAAAGCTTAGTTGAAAATCAAAGTTGATTATCTGACTGAGGACTGAACTACTGAATATACAAGATCTTTATACTACTTTCAAATCTATGAGGAGTCTACTAGATTTGTTATAGCCCATGCCTTTAACAACCCACACTAACCCCCACAATCACCCTGCCCTATTCCGAGACCTTTCCGACCGAAAAGATGAAGGATTGTTTTCTATTATCTCCATCCCCGACAAGTCTGACCAAGAATCCGCGTTCCTGCTCCCGTTTCTGTCATGACCGAGACACCATCCCCAAGTCCGTCTCCGACCAAAGACTCAACACTTTGATAACCAACGTGCAGGACCATCGCGTACCGCACTCCCTTGTTCTCTCTTTATATCGACCCCTTGTACTCTCCTTTCCCTTGTTTTATGACTGGCAAAGATAATACAAGGATAGTTACATGTATATAATCTTCCAGTCGACTAGACTGTTTGCTAGTACGAATATCAACTTAGTCCACCTAGTTTCCGACTCACTCCAGTAAACTTCCATCTCCTCTCCGAAATTAGGAACAGACAATCGAGGAGGGCGCAACACATAAGTTGAAGCCAAGTCCCTTTGACCTCGAACACCTCAGTGACCAGATTGAACCATTCCGCGACCTACCCTAAGTTCCCGGCGCCTCCGCCCCCGTCCATAGTCCATCCGATCCCCATCTTCGGTCTTTGGCCCCGTCACGGACCTTTGCGCTAACCCAGATAGCTCCTTCGGAAGCACTAGCTAAGCGCCTGACATGCAGACTTAACAGTATATTCGTACTCACACTCCTGATCATCATGGGTTCAAGGCCAATTACACGTTCGCAAGCCCTACAGACAATCACCCAGGTGTCTGCCTGCCGCGCTTCCATCCTCCAAGAACTACTCGCCCCTGGGCCAAGTTTTCAGAAGCCTCAGACCCCCACGCACCCCCCCGGACCCTCTTCAGACTCCAGATTCTCAAACACAGACCAACGCCCGCGCTCGAGTATGACCAACCCATTCCTTGTGAACCCCCCAGTGACCAACCAACCGTCACCCCCGGAGATGCCCTCCAGTTCAGGATCATCCTCAGCAGTACCGACCACATCTGGATCATCATCCATGGTACCTCCATACCTTGCATCTCCCCCTTTTGTATAACCACCATTTGCACCACCACCATGCACCACCCCCCCACAGGCCGCACCACCACTCGTTGCACCACCCCCTGTCGTACCACCACCCACTGCACTACCGGCCGTCACCCAGCCCTACCCCGTACCACCTGCCGCAGCACCACCCCCTCCACCACCGGGAGGAGCCCCCACTATGGGGCCAAACAACGTGCCCGACCTCACCCAGGCCATCGCTATGTTAGCAAGTAACCTAGCCTCCCCTAGAAGATCAGCTCCCCATGCCACCAAGGCTCGAGACCTGGATCCTTTTGACAGATCCGATTCGAAGAAACTACAAGCCTTTTTAGTGCAGTGCATGCTGAACTTCCGTGACCACCCTGACACTTTCGACTCCGACAGCACCAAGGTAACCTATGTGTTATCATACCTGACCGGTACTGCTCTAGACTGGTTTGAACCAGCCCTCACTGCCCCCGACGAGCCAGACTGGCTCTATGACTATGACGAGTTCGTCTCTGAACTCAAGACCAACTTCGGACCCCACGACCTGGAGGGAGAGGCCGAAGCGGACCTCGAAAACCTCCGCATGTGCGACAACCAGCGCATCACGATTTATGTAGTTGAATTCAACCGACTAGCCACCTACCTCCACTGGGGCGATGCCACACTCCGTCGGCAATTCTACAATGGACTTCCCAGAAGGATCAAGGACGAGATCTCCAGAGTAGGAAAGCCCCATTCCCTGCTCCAACTCTATCTCCTGTCCCAGTCCCCGTTATTGGGAACATCGTTCAGAAGTCACCAGAGAATCAGCCTCAAACCGGAACTTCGACCGCCTATACGATAGAGGAAGAACCTCTGTGAACACGTACTCCGCCCCTAACATGGGCAATAAGACGGCCAATGTAGGCCAACCCGCGACCCCATCCAATGGCAGCAGGACTACCATGGACCTTTTGTCCAGATTAGGAAAAGACGGAAAACTTACGCCACAAGAATGCTAATGCCGATTCGAACAAAACCTCTGCCTCTTCTGCGGTAGATTGGGCCACACAGCCAAAGAATGCCCAAAATCTCCTACCACGGTCACCCAAGGACGCACAGCCTCCATAGCAGAAGAAGTCGAGGAGGAACCCAAAGCATCGGACGCCTCGGAATCCGAAGATTAGACATAGGCCCCCGACTCCAGCGCCAATTGTTTGCGTTGAACAAATCAACAGCGCCCATGGAGCAAAATAAAACAATGCATCCACTCCCTTCAGTTCCCGAAACACCCGCGACCCCGTCGATAAGTTTCGACCATGACCCTCTGAAAAAACCCGTCAAAGATTCTAGTTACCGGACACCACACGCTCACCCACTGCGATCCAACGATCGATAGGGTATTGAGTACTACATTGTTTAGCCTACGTCCGAACTGACTCTTGGTACCTGAGCCGCAGCGCTCAAATTCGACCCCGAGAAATTTCCACTCAGGAAATCGTGACCCTCAAAACCGTACCACCCCTTAGACAGGTGGTACCACTTGTAGATCTCTTGCTTAGCCTAGACCCTTGTTGATAAAATGACAAATTGAAAACCTTAACACGTTTACTACCCAACTCGCATTTTTGCAGGACACCCCCGAGTTTTTTCCAATCATGTCCTAGCGACAACATGACAACCATGGCCAAGACCACCACAAATCCGACCACGACCATTACTGATTTTCAAAACAAACTACAACTAATTACCATAGAACACGGAATGATTGATATCCAGATCGGAAGGATCATAGTGCTGGAACAGGTCCACCCCCTTGCCCTTTCCTTCCTCACCCGGCCCCGACACCGAGTCGACCAGATCGGCTGACCGCCCTGCCTTGGGCGTCACCTCCACCACACCCGGATCCAATTCCGTCCGATCCCCCGTCGCACAAGTAGCCAGAGCTTGACCGCCGCACCGACAGTTCCACTTCAGACAGTCCCGATTGTCGGTGTGGATAGCATTCCACATCTCAGAAGCATCAGACAGCCTCTTGATGTCCGCTCCCAAGGTTCGAAGACGGGCATCCATACCGACCAGAGCCTCCTGGATCAGCCCCAGGATGGCCACGATCTCCGTGCAGCCAACCTTCGGAGGAGGGGCAATCACCACTTCCACCCTGGACCTCTTAGAGGAGGACGCTTCAGGGACGTCCTTGTCCTCCCGCCCCCGCTTCTTCATAGCCGCCCCTTGAATAACCGGTACTCCGTCCACCTCACACCGTACCCGACTGGCCTGGCAGGGGACACAGGTCTTTGCTGACATCGTCCACTCGCACGGCTTATTCCGCTTGAGACATAAATCGCAGGCCCCCGTCCTCAGATACGGGAAGTGCTCCGGAATGACGGTCTGATACAAATCGGGGCGATACTGGGTCAACGCCCGATGACTGGATTCAATGGGTCTGAGACCCACCTCCCTTCCAACCTCCCGTGCCTTACGAACCACTTGATTCTCGAGGTCCTTCTGCGCCACGGAGATACGAACCCCCTCCTCCTTGCGCTCCCGATGTTTCCTGTCCGCGATCAATGCAGCGGAACCGGGTCCAATCACGGGTACCGAACGACGTTCACCACCGGAATGCCCCCTGGACGGTGATGGGACGGTTTCCCGACCCACGGACGAAGGATGGTCTGACACGGAATCTTCGGAACCCCCAAAATCCGGCTCATTCTCATCCTCCTCCGGACTCTCATTTTCCGGCGCAAGTGAAAGGGCACGCTCCAGTTGCAATGCCTCTTGTTCAACGGCACGGGCCTTTTCTTCCTCCTCCTTCAGCTGCTGCTCTTCTATCTCCTTCAGCCACTGGTCCTCCACCTCCTTCAGCCGCTGGTCCTCCACCTCCTTCAGCCGCTGGTCCTCCACCTCCTTCAGCCGCTTTTCCTCCACCAACCTCTGTAGCTCGGCCTTCTGTTTTTCCTCAGCCTGCCGAGCGGCCTCCACCTGCTGGGACCATTTCGCTTCCAGAAGACGGACCTGCTCCTCATACTGAGTTTTCAGGATACGCATCGCCTCCGTTACATCCTCCACAACATCCCGCGAGAAGTCCGACATGGGGGGGGAAGTCGAAGAAGGGAAAACAACAATAAGGAAAAACCCTATATATACGGAGGATCAAGCAGACACTCGGAGAACGCCCATTACATACAAACGCCTAAAAAACATTCCCACGTCCTTTTCCGCCCTATTCACGGCAAGACAAGCTTAGGACCTCAAGGGCTCGGTCCTAGTGGGGGGATACTGTTATAGCCTATGCCTTCAACAACCCACACTAACCCCCACAATCACCCTGCCCTATTCCGAGACCTTTCCGACCGAAAAGACGAAGGATTGTTTTCCGTAATCTCTGTCCCTGACAAGTCTGACCAAGAATCCGCATTCCCACTCCCGTTTCCATCATGACCGAGACACCATCCCCGAGTCCATCTCCGACCGAAGACTCAACACTTTGATAACCGATGCGCAGGACCATCGCATACCTCACTCCCTTGTTCTCTCTTTATATCGACCCCTTGTACTCTCCTTTCCCTTGTTTTATGACCGGCAAAGATAATACAAGGATAGTTACATGTATATAATCTTCCAGTCGACTAGACTGTTCGCTAGTATGAATATCAACTTAGTCCACCTAGTTTCCGACTCACTCTGGTAAACTTCCATCTCCTCTCCAAAATTAGGGACAGACAATCGAGGAGGGCGCAACACATAAGTTGAAGCCAAGTCCTTTTGACCTCGAACACCTCAGTGACCGGATTGAACCATTCCGCGACCTACCCTAAGTTCCCGGCGCCTCCGCCCCCGTCCATAGTCCGTCCAATCCCCGTCTTCGGTCTTCGGCCCCATCACGGACCTTCGCGCTAACCCGGATAGCTCCTTTGGAAGCACTAGCTAAGCGCCTGACACGCGGACTTAACAAGATTCCTATAATAGATAAGAAAGCCAAGGATCGTAAAAAGTGAGAATAGAAATACTACGTCCCAATCTTGATCTCCTCTGTGACATTGGGGGATGACATGTCACCCCAATTCCCAGCAGAGTTACCCTAAGGAACGTAATAGCAGATTGGATATAAAGGAAAAGAACAAAATTGTGAATAAATGAAAGTGGAGCAGAATGTAAATGAAAGGATATTAAATGTAAATGAAGACAGAATGGAATTGTGAGCATATGGAGTGTAATGTAAATGAGTGGAGTGAATTGCCAGGAGCATGTGATGCCAAGACAGATACACAAGGTATATATAGTCCATGGGCTGAGGGCATATAGTTGAATAGGCGAGTGAGAGCGGAGTTGGGCTGAGTGGGCTGAAATGAATAGTTGGGTATGCCGGCATATGGTTCCTAACACATCCAAACCCAAGGACACCTGACCCAATAACCCATGTGGGTTGACATAACCCATGCTATTCCCTATTTTCATGAGCTGAGTTTCTGGGTGTTTGGTTTGGTACATTTGTCTAGGACTAAACTGTACAAGTTTTGTCTTTATAAGTCCTCGCTCTTGTATACTATGCTTAGTTTGGTATATTCAGTTGATGTGTCTTTGCATAAGGCAATTTGAAATTAGTTTGGATCTGGAAATGGGTTATCCTCTAACATTACCCCTCTTTCTAGAGTCCTGCATCCTTGAAGCATGAGACATAATTGAATTAGGGGCCAGTGATCAAATTCTTCTAGGTATCCCTGGGTGTATCTGATAGAACTCTTATACGTTTGCTAGTACCAACATATCCTCTTCTACTACCTACATGTTTTCTTTATAATTTTATCCTTCCTACTTGACTAGAAAGTAGAGTTGACCTCTTATTAAGTGACTGTCTAACACCTTTTCTACCACATAATGCTCTTCTCTATTTATCAGTTTAGAAGGCAGGAGAGGTTTGGCCCTTCATCCTGGAATTGGGTCCTTGGATGCTAAGATAGGTTGACTATGTTGAAGATCGGGTGGAGTCTAGACATGGAGGGTGAAGTCTGTATGAGTATTTCCCTATCCAGTGTTAGATAATATATGGCCTGAGGTATTATTGCATCATCCAGATATCAGATATATCTAGGAATTTGTCTTCTAGTTGGTACTCAGGAGCTGGGGTTTGGTATTAATACTAAGCCATATTATCCTTGGCTTTAGCCAGTGTAGATTTGGCTTCTTTTAATAACCTCTTCATTCAGTCTTTGAACTTAACAAAAGGTTGTATTAAAGGACACTATCAGGTACCATTGTGCTAGCATGCCTGACTATTCAATTCAGCCCGTTCAGCCTAACTCCACCCTCATTTGCCTATTCAACCATATGCTCTTCAGCCCTCAAATTCAATGCACCTTGTGTATCCATCTTGGCATCACATGCAACTGTCAATATGCTCCACTCATTTACATCAACCTCCACATGCTCGCAAATCCATTTTCACTTCATTTACATTACATTCCACTCCAGTCGACTGGTGACTTATATACATGTATCTAGTTCTTGTACTATTCACCAGTACAAATATTGACTTAATACTGCGTCATAGTTTCTGATTAAGTTCTGGTAAACTTTCCGACTTTCCGAAATTAGGGACAGATGATCGAGGAGGGCACAACACATAAGTTGAAGCCAAGTCCCTGCGACCTCAAACCACCTGTACCACCCTATACTGTGAACAGTCCCAAGACCCCCAGCATTCCCGACTTCCGTCCGCTCCGATTCTGATCCTGATTCCAATCCTTCACCCCACCCTTGGAATACGAACTCCCCCTTCGGAAACCTTCCGGAACCCTCCGAAAACCCTTCCAGAAGTCTCTAGCTAAGTGCCAACACGCAGATTTAACAATATACATATATCTAGTTCTTGTACTATCTTTTACCAAGTAAAGACAAGGGGGGGAAGAGAGTACAAGGGGTAACATAAAATGAAGAACAAGGAGTGAGGTATGCGATGATCCTGCCCATCGTCTATCAAAAGGAGTGGAACCTTGACTTCGGAGTCTTTGGAGGTTTGGAAGTGCAGAACCTTGGAATGATGTATGGGACATACAGAAATCAGTTGTTCAGTCTTTGAGTTATCGGAAAGGTCCCGGAAATGGTGCAGGTAGTTGTGGGGTTTAATGTGGGTTTGTTTGGCGGCATGGGCCATAACAGTATCCCTCCACTAGGACCAAGCCCTCGAGGTCCTAAGCTTAATCTTGCCATGAATTGAACGGAGAAGAGTGTGGGACTTATTTTTAGGTGTATTGGGACGTAATGGGTGTTTTTCCAAAGCGCCTGTCCGATGCATATATAAGGAGGCTATTCTTCTTTCCTGAGTTCCTTCCTGCCCCTAACCATGTCCAGATTCAAACAGGACATCCAAGCGGGGGTCTCGGCACAGGTGTGTGCCTTCAAAGCCAAGTGTGCGAAGGAGATTCACTCGATGAGGGCAGAGGGGGCGTGGAAGTTAGAAGCTGCTCGGCATGTTGGAAAAGATCTGAGGGGCGAAGTCCAAAGGTTGGGGGAGAAACCAAAGGGGGGTGGATTGGAGGGGGAGGGAGGAGGGGAATAAACAGGCCTTGGAGTGTGATGCTTGGGCTCTAGAGTCCGCTCTTTTGGCCAGTCAGGTGGATGAGGATCCAAGGGATCTGCCCTCCTGGGGGGGTTTTGCTGGGCCATTGGACTCTGAAGACAGAGGAGCTCCGCATCAGGACACTGAGTCCGAGGAGTCTTTGGACGGTGGTGATCCCTCGGATGCCAAGTCCTCTTACTTGTCCCCTGGGGGCGATCCAGGGGGTGAGGAGGGCATTTATTTCACACCCTCAGTCGGGGTGAGTACCATTGCTCAGAATGTGGAGAGGACATGTTGGAGACATTGTGAGAGGGACGCTTGAATTTTGGAGGCGCAAAAGTCCTTCGAAAATCAGATTGCCCGGGACGCTCAGGTGGCCGGGAAGGAGGTGGGTCTCAGACCCTTCGAATCTACTCCGCGGTTGTTGATTGAATATTGGCCAAACCTTTACCAGATCGCTGGTCCAGGGGCTCCTCCCATGCTGGGGTCGGATCCTTGTGACAGATGTCGCAAGCATGAGGACCTATATACGTGGACTTTGTCGGTTAAAACTTATGTTCCCTGTCAGAAGAGCCAGGTGAAGTATGTGGTTGGTTGTGTTCTGGTTGTTACAGGGTCAACCATGAGAAAGAGGAGGTGGGAGGAGACAGAGGTCCCAGAGGTGCCCTCTTCGAAAAGGATGAAGGTCGAGGTGCTGGTCCCTCCTTTTCCAAAGAGTGGGGGTGATGCAAACATCGACCTCTTGAGGGAAATCAGGGATGGCATTTCTGCCCTTGTCGTCATCCAGAACAGGATAGCAGATGCTTCTGAGGTGGCAAACACCCTCAAGACCTATGGTTGGAATCATTCAACAGGTGTGGGGGGACATGGTATACCCTCCTGGGCTCATTGGATGGTGGCGGGTCGGTCGATTCTGACATGAGGTGTGAGGAGGGCTGCTTCCAAGAGGAAACGGGCTTCTGGGGGAGCAGGTTTGGTGCATGGCGTGGGGGATGTGATGCCCAGAGCAGGGCATTCTACCGAGCAGGAAGCCCTGGTGTGTGATGCAGGGAACTCGGCACTTGTGATGGAACAACCTACTGAAGGCATGGTTTCAGGGGCTGTGGTACTGGCAGTGGAGTCACTTCCTGAAGTGGTGGCTCAAGTTGTGGCATTGGCGGCAGGGCTGGTTTCAGACATAGTAGTCCCAGGGTTGGAGTTGAGCGGTGGGAGGGGGGAGCAAGGGATTGATCTCTTCCGTAGACCGGATCCCTCTGACTGGATCTCTCTGATCCTGATGAGGCATATACCATTTTTTATGGCAATGACTGATGATGTGGGGTTGTGAGTGTGATTGTAGACAGCATCGAGGTGGTTTTTCTAGAGGGGAGGTGTCAGGGTTTCCCAATCGATGGGTTGTTTTCTGGTTGATTTTCCTCCTCCTAGGGTAGATGTTTCCTCGTCCATTCAGCTATGTGGATGGGGTCATGGTTTGTGTGATGTTTCATGGTAGTCATGGAGGTCGTAGTGTTTATTCTACTGGTTTGTCGCTTTTAGATGGAGGTAGTGTCATCGGAATTCGAGGAGTGTCTTGCAACTCAAGTCTCGGTTGAAATTGTTGATGAGTTTAGCTCGTATTAATACTCTAACAAGAAAGGGTCTAGTTCTAGAGAATCTATATGGTACCATTAGTCTAAGGGACGGTGCAGGATTCCGTGGTGATCAGGGTTCTTCCTGAGCGGAGTTTTTGGAGGGTCGGATTTGAGTGCTGAGTGAGGACTGCTGGCTCTATATTGCCAAGAATCAGTTAGGATAATCTAAACGAGTAGTACTCAATACCCTGTCAATCAACGGATCGTAGTGGGTGAGCATATGGTCCTTGCAACTAAAATTCTGACGGGATTTGGGGGGTCAGATTCGGAGGGTTGGAGTTCGGAGGGTCGGAGTCTTTCCACAGAGGGGTCAAAATCTTTCGACAATTGGTCACAGGGGGTCATATTCCTGAAAAGGTTGGATGCATTGTTTTGTTTTACATCTATAGGCATAGTTGGTGTTCAACACGAACAACTGGTGCTGGAGTCGGGGGCCTAACTTCTTATTCCTCGGTTTCCAAAGCATCCGACATCTCAGACTCTTCTTCAACCTCTTCCGTCACGGAGGCTGTGCACCCTTTGGTGACTGTGGTGGTAGATCTCGGGCATTCCTTGGCTGAGTGGCCCGATCTGCCACAGAAGAGGCAGAGGTTTTGTTTGAAGCGGCATTGCCGTTCTTGTGGTATAAGTTTTCCGTCTTTTCCAATTTTGGACAAAAGGTCCATGGTAGTCCTGCTGCCACTGGATGGCGTTGCGGGTTGGCCTACATTGGCCATCTTATTGCCCATGTTAGGGGCCAAATACACGGTCACAGGGGTCCTCCCTCTGTCATAGGGGCAGTCGAAGTTCCAGGTAGAGGGGGGCTCTCTGGTGATTTCCGATCATTGCTCCCAGTAGCAGGCATCGATGGATTGGGACAGGAGATAGAGTTGGAGCAGAGAATGGGGCTTTCCTACTCTAGAGATCTCACCCTTGATTCTGCCGGGGAGTCCATTGTAGAACTGATGGCGAAGTGCAGCATTGCCCTAGTGGATGCGGGTGGCTAGTTGATTGAATTCGACTACATATTTTGTGATGCACTGATTATCACGCATGTGGAGGGTCTCGAGGTCTGCTTCAGCCTCTCCTTCCAGGTCGTGGGGGCCGAAGTTGGTTTTGAGTTCATTTACGAACTCCTCATAGTCAAGGAGCCAGTCTGGCTCGTCGGGGGCAGAGAGGGCTGGTTCGAACCAGTCCAGGGTGGTACCGGTCAGGTACGACAGTATGTAGGTTACCTTGGCACTCTCGGTATTGAAGGCATCAGGGTGGTCACGGAAGTTCAGTCTACATTGCACTAGAAAGGCTTGTAGTTTCCTTGAATCGGATCCATCAAAGGTATCCGGGTCTTGAACCTTGGCGGTGCGGGGGGCTGATCTTCTGGGGCTGGCTAAGTTACTTGCCAGCATAACGAGGGCCTGAGTGAGATCGGGCACAATGTTGGGTCCTAAGATGGGGGCCCCTCTCAGGTGTGCAGGAGGGGGCAGTGCTGCTGCGGCGGGTGTCTCTAGGTAAGCACCGACACGTGGATTTAACAGTATATTCGTACTCACACTCCTGATCGTCATTAAGCATGAGACCTATCACACATTCACAAGCCATGCAGACAATCACTCAGGTGTCTGCCCGCTGTACATCTGTCCCCCAAGAACTGCCCGTCCCTGGACTAAGTTTTCAGATGCCTCAGACCCCAGCT
Organism: Gomphus sp. MG54; assembly: GCA_003314385.1. NCBI lineage: Eukaryota > Fungi > Basidiomycota > Agaricomycetes > Gomphales > Gomphaceae > Gomphus > Gomphus sp. MG54. Next base: position 516 of record QLPG01016062.1, on the reverse strand, counting down.
CATCCCCCAGAGCCTTCTTGCGACTCTGGACTCTCGGACACAGATCAACACCTGCATTCGAATTTGACCAACCTGTTCCTCATGAACTACCCCCCGGCGATTCAACAATCATCGCCATTGGATATGCGGTCCAGTTCAGGACCATCCACAGCAGCACCATCAGACTCGTCGACACCTCCCTATGTACCACCACCCTTTGCACCTCCACCTGTGGCACCTCCGCCCGTAGCACCACCACTCGTTGCACCACCTGCCGTACCACCGTTTGCTGCACCACCCCCCACCATCCAACCCCATGTCACACCTTCCAGAAGGGTTTTCAGAAGGTTCCGAATGGTTTCCAAAGGGGGGATTCATATTCCAAGGGTGGGGGACTAGAGCTTTGACAGGGTTCAAAATTGTTATCAAAAAGGCCAACAATAGCTTGAGCTAGGAAATGAGGGGGGGCATAAGTTATTCGCTGTCCTTGAGAAGCGGGTGTTAGTTCACACATGAATTTTATGTAACCCCTGTTCA